>PVHY01026682.1:0-17042 GCA_004024945.1 Uropsilus gracilis
GAGACCTAGTCTCTTTAAAAAACAAAAACAAACAAACAAAAGGACCATTAGACCACAGCTCACCTGTTACTCAAAATGGAAAGAAAACCCAGTACAACATGTGCGTAAAGACGTATTTATGATTTTCAAAGCCGGAAACATCTTGATTTGATCTGCAGAGTTAGAGAGTTACTTTCTTATTTGCATTGTCCTTCTTTCTTCCAGTAACCTTCCCGAGTACACTCTGTTGTCTACAGCCATTCCACCCTGAATGTGCCCGATCTCGTCTGATCTCAGAAGCTAAGCAGGGTCGGGCCTGGTTAGTACTTGGATGGGAGACTGAGTACGTTCTGTTGATATTGCTATGCTTTTCTCAAATTCTACATGTAGCTGTTAGGTTTTTTGTTAGTGTCATACAAGCTTTCTCTCACCACATAATTTAATTTGTTCTGAAGACTGCATTTTAAATGTGTCAATTAGTTTTTGTTGTGTTAATGAACTAACCTGAAATCTCTGAATTTCAAAGAACAAAGTGATGAAGTTTTTTATTTGCTGAATTTAAGGTACTGTGTTCCTGGGTGGACTTATTCAGTAGGTTCCTATACTATTGTTGCCTGAATCACAAATGAGCCTGTGGTTAAGTGTGTTGACTGAGGCTGCTTGGCTTAACATGCTTTCATTTACTTTTTTGGTGGTTCATTCTGGTTATTGGTAAAGCCTTGTGCAGCTCTCAGGCTAATTCACGGTCTTCATCAGGTGACAGTATTGCAAGCAGGTAATAAAGAGTGGAAAAGTATTTTTAATTCTACACATCATTTATGCTAATTTTTTTCTTTCTTTCTTTCTTTTTTTTTTTTGAGACTAGGATTCGCTGTTTTTGCCTGTGGAATTGCAGGCTCACATTGCCCCGGGGTACCACAGACTCAAGCAATCCCCAGCCTCAGCTTCCCAGGTAGCTGGGATTACAGGCCTGTGCCACCACACCCAGATATATTTTTTTGAAACTAGGTCTCACTACGTGCCCCCGTCAGTACTTGAACCGCGATCCCTGGCCCTGGCTGCGGGTTCCTAGGCTACCACTTAACAGGCATGCGCCACCATGCCTGGCCTTATGCTGATTTTCTTATGGCCAAAGCAAGTCAAATGACAAAGGCCAAGTCATGAGAAAATAAAATCAAGGAAACACGTCATTGGAAACCTTTGCTTACACATTATAGCATCAAAAATGTACATTTTGTGCCTCTTTTCTGAAAAACTAAGGGTCAGATGTTTATGGTAAGGGGCATCTTAAAAAAAAGTTCCCCACTTCATGTAAGTTTTTATTTTCACCTTAAAGACTTCTAAGTTTTGTTTCTGCTTTCTGGATTTCATTTAAGTGCCCTGAACTTGCAGAGAATACTGACGATCTTAATAATATCTGCATTTTTTTAAAGTTACTGAGTCTTAAAAAACTATTCCCCTTTCTTAGGCTTTTCAGGACTGGATTTTGAGGAACCTTTTTCAACGTTCATAGAATTCAGTTTCTTTTATCTTGAGAGAAAGTGTTATTCTAGATTGTCTCTAATCCCTTGTACTTTAATGTCTTTATAAATATGATACTGTGTAGGTAAATCATAAGTCATAAAATGAGGCCAGGCATAAAATGAGGCCATTCTAATACAAGAGAACCACTGAAAAGCATCATTTTATTTTTTAACTAAGCTCATCACATTTTTTTATTTTTATTTTTGGATTTAATTTTTAATTCAATTTAAAATTTTTTAATTAATCTCTTCCCATTATAGTGAATATATAGCTTATCAATTGCTAGACTAAGACTTGTAGTCTTAGTCTTTTTTCTTTTTTTTAATTATATGACATTTGATTAAATATCAGATGCAGTAAAGTTGAATAGAATGGAAAGAATATTTTATTTTATTTAGGTGGCATAAATTTTAATTTCTAAACATCCCTTCAGTTTCTGTTGGTTTCAGTTATTCTTTTCCAAATAGGATAATGAAAGAAATTTCTGCTTCTGCTTGAAGATAAAGTAGTTATCCCCTTAACTTCACATTTAACTTTCAGAACTGTACATCTATAATTGACACATCTCTTGAGACATGAGTAGGACTTTCTAATATACTTTTGACTTTACTCTGCAAGAGTTCGACATTTTGAACATCACTCTGGGAGAAATACATAATATAATTCTGACACGGGTTCATTTCATCTTCCTGTATTATATCTAGAATTTACTTTCTTACCATCAAAAGGGGTTCTTTTCTGTTTCTCCTTTGAGTTCTACTTTTTCCCAAAAAAATTCACTTAATAGTTATTCAGCAACTTTATCATGTGCTCCAGGCATTGATATGTGAGTGACAGGTACAACTCCAAAACTTGAGATGATAATGCACACAGAAAACAGTTATATAAAGAGATCATTGTAATAATATGCAGTTTACTTTTTAAATCACGTTTTAAATTCTTATTTCTTAAAGCTTTAGCACTCTTTTTCTATGTTGACTAAATGAAGTTAATTTCATTTCTTGCCAGATTATCTTATAGGTATTATTTTTCCCTTTTAATGAAGGGGAAAAATATATCAGGAGACTACAGTGAATGGTGACTTTTTATTTTGTTTTTAAATAAGTCTCGGGACAGGCTTGTACACAGTTCTGATATGTACAAGGGCTTACTTTTTAAAGTAATAGATTTCACATAATGTGAATTTAAACTGCACATGCAATAGAAGCTTATCTCCAGTTTACTTATTTATTTTTGAGACTAGGTCCCACTATGTTGCCTGGGGTAGTCCCATTCCCGCAGTCTCAAGTGATCCCCAGATAGCTGGGATTATAGACATGCACCTCCACGTCCAACTCCAGTCTATTTTTATGGTTAATTACATAGTCTGCTAATTGAAATATGTTGACTTTTTTAAAAATAGAGGTAACATCAGTTTATAATACTACCTATAATTTAGGGCAGAAGGTTTGCACCTCCACAGATGTGTGTTACCATATCATACCCACCAGAAGGCACCCTCAGCTCTCCACCACAGTCCTTCAGACCCCCCCACCCCCTTGTTCCTACCTTGTTTCATTTGTAAGTCCATTTCTTGAGTTTCATTAGGTTTATTTTTATAATTTCCTTCATTTTTTTCTCTGTTTTCCACACAGGGGTGAAATCATCCAGTATTTGTCTTTCTCCTTTGAGTGACTTCACTTATCATAATCCCTTCCGGTTCCATCCATGTTGTCATCAGTGGCAGAATGTCATGTTTTTTATAGAGTGGTGTTCCATCATTTGTACATACACACACGCACATGCACACGCATGCACCCCTTAATCTACTCATCTGTGTTTGGGCACTGTGACTATCTCTGTGATTTGGCTGTTGTGAATAGTGTTGCAGTGAGTATAATGGATGTCTGCCCTCAAATGAGTGTTTCTGCATTCTTTAGATAAATACCAAGGACTGGGCTGGGCGTGGTGGCACATGCCTGTAAGCGGCAACCTAGGAAGCTGCGGCCGGCACCAGGGATTGTGGTTCGAGTCCTGCTCAGGGCAATGTAGTGAGACCTAGTCCCAAAAAGTATCTGGGCGTGGTGGCGCGTGCCTGTAATCCCAGCTACCTGGGAAGCTGAGGCTGGGGATGGCTTGAGTCCATGGTACCCCGGGTGACGTGAGCCTGCAGTTCCACAGGCAAAAATAACGAGACCTAGTCTCAAAAACAAAAATAATATCAAGGACTGTAGTTGCTCTGTCATAGATCCATTTTTAATATTTCAGGGAACCTCCATATTGTTTTTCTTAATGACTGGACCAGTCTTCATTTCCACAAACGGTACAAGAAACCTTTTTCGTGAAAGAGAATGGTTTCCTTTTTCTGCATGTCCAGCTCTCCAACCCCTTGTGGAACTGACTTTCTTCATTGTCCAGTTCCTTTCTCAGGCTAATTGACCATATAAACGTGGGTTTTTTCTGGGCTCTTTGTTTACTTGGTCTGTTTGTTTAATTTTTTTCTAATTCCAGTTTTGTTTTGATTGTTATAGTCCTGTGGTATAGTTTGAAGCCTGTGGTTGTGACACCAACATTCCTTTTTATTGTCAGGATTTCTTTGGCTATTTGGGGATCTTTCATGGTCCTATAAGAATTTCAGTAATGTTTGCTGTCTATCTTTGAACAATACCAGTAAAACTTTATAGGGATTTTTAAAATATAATATATATATTGATTTGGGGAAGGTGGACATTTTAACAATGATCATTATTTCCACCTGTGACCGTGGAATCTGACTTATTAAAGTTTTGGTAAATCAATAGAAAAATAAGCACTTTCACTCACTTAAAGATACATTTTTCTGCCGGGCATGGGGGTGCATGCCTTTAAGCGGCAGCCTAGGAAGCCACAGTGGGGGGCAGGGATTGTGGTTCAAGTTCTGCTTGGGGTAATGTAGTGAGACCTAGTTCCAAAAAAATAGCTGGGCATGGTGCCGCACGCACGCCTGTAATCCCAGCTACCTGGGAAGCTGAGGCTGGGGATTGCTTGAGTCCGTGGTACCCCAGGCAATGTGAGCCTGCGGTTCCATGGGCAAAAATAGCAAGACCTAGTCTCAAAAAAAAAAAAAAAGATACATTTTTCTAAATCCTGCTAGTTAATGAACATCTAGTCCTTTCTTGTCAAAGTGTGGTATACTTGTCCCACACAAGTCTCTCATTGTCTTTTCCAGCTGATGTGTAGAAAGCTGTGGACGGTGATATCAGGGCCTCTGAGAAAGCCGGCCAGTCCTTCTGTGATGCTGCTCCCCTCACCTTTCCCTGCGCTGCTCCCACAAGCCTCTCCGTGTTTCTCATAGCCACAGACAGTGACTGACTCTCTGGTAAGTGATATTTTTCCCCTCTGCAGCCTAATGGGGTTCATAAGTTAAAATGGAAAAGTGAAGGTAAGCGAGAAGCTAAATCACATAAAGAAGAGAAAGGTGATCCAGGCTGATGTAGCGGTGATGGGCACCTGGTGACGATGGCTCTCCAGTGGTTAACCACGATTTAATAAGACTTTTCTAGAGTTATTAAAGTTGGGTGATCCTGGACATCTGTGGGGAGCCTGACTCGATGCAGAGAGCAAACTGGGACTATCTTGGGAGGAGGTGGCCACCGGGCCTGGACTAACTCTCTGGTACTGCTCTCGGCCGCCTTGTGTCTGCAGCTCGCACCAGACTGTTCAGCGCTGTATTCTCTGGCTGCTGTCTCCACTGCTCATTTGTGCTTCCATCTGTTGATGTGGTCTTCACTCATGTCTGGTGAAGCTCACTGATGACCTAAGGTGAAGCTCACTGATGACCTAAGGTACAGTCAGATCCAGGGACTGTAATCTTTGTCTCCCTGAGATCTAACGCCAGGTGTGAAACTACCACCCCTCATCTGAAAATTCTGGCAATTTGATCCTGGTTTCTCGGAATTCTTCAACTTCTCCTCCTGTGTTCGAGCCTGGGCCCCTTCCCCACACTCTACAGGTCTCCCCAACTGAGTCAGCTCTGGGTTTTGACCTGACTACGTCCCTTCAACTGGGACCTTCTCCCAGGCTCCCCATGTTAGGTTCAGCTCCCCTGAGGGACAGTAGCAACTTGTCATCTCTGTGCTCTCAAAATCCGGAGCCTCCAAATGTCCTGGTGTGGCTGGTTTCAATCCAAGGACTGTGACCTGCAGTGATAGGTCATCACCTCCATTCTCTGCACGTGAGCTGTTAGGGTAACATCTGGCTAGGATAGGCACAGGGACATTATTCTGGTTTTGAGACAGGGAAGAAGAGGAAGAGGGCAGGGGAGGCTAGGGGTCTGGTGGGGCAAAGCTGCAGGATGTGAAACATCTTTCATGTGCTGAGATTTGAACCATCCTCTGAAGGGCTTTTCCTCCTCAGCTGGAAGGCGCAGCTGCGGACGAACATGGGGTAGGAATGGGGTCCAGGGAGGGGGGAGGAACGGGTATGGGGTGTGGAGTTCAGCACTGCTGACCTCACCCTCGGCCATCTGGTGTGAGACGTAGGAGGCTAGGGGTGTCTTCTCATGCAGAGTGGCAGGTGTGTGATCAGAGGCCCAAAGAGGACTGGGCTTCTGTCTGCTCAGCTGTGTTCAGGGACCACAGCGTGGCATCCCCCACGTGGCCATGGAGGGTTCCCTTCAGCTGTTGGGCTGGCTCAGGAGGCAGCTGTGTTCCTCTGTCCAGGTTGCTGGAGCCTTAACCTGCTTCTTTGTGACAGCCCTGGCTCTTGCGCTGGAGACAGGGGATGCCGGAAGTTGGAGTCTGGATGGTGTTTAGCCTACCCAGGTTACCTTGATTTTCTTGGCCGAGGAGGTTGCGTCAGAGACACAGCTTTAGTTTATGAGCTTAAGTACTCGCCTTACTGGAAAGAACCAGAGTAAGCCAAGCACCTGAAGTAGCCTTGACAGCATTGACACGACAGAACTAGCCCAGTATGCAGGCTTCCGCAGGGAGCTGCTGAGCCTCGCCTGGTGTGCAGACGCGTGGCAGTTCTTACCCACCCGACGCCCCCTCCGGCCTTAGTGGTGAGTCACACAGCAGGACCATGAAAGGCTGCGTGTGGCCTGGGTCCTGGGGACATGCCCCTGTTGTCTTTGTACAGGAAAGATACACAGCCAGACAACCTCTGCCGTGACCGCGGTGAAGGCTGGCAGCTTTACTGTCTGCTCCAGCGAACCTGTATTGTTAGTAGAATATTTCTGTTAAGTCCGGGAAAAAAATGAAAAAC
Organism: Uropsilus gracilis; assembly: GCA_004024945.1. Taxonomy (NCBI): domain Eukaryota; kingdom Metazoa; phylum Chordata; class Mammalia; order Eulipotyphla; family Talpidae; genus Uropsilus; species Uropsilus gracilis. The sequence goes on from PVHY01026682.1 coordinate 6,727, forward strand.
ATGCTGGCTGCCACGGCTGAGACCTGCCTTTGCTTGTGTGAAGAGTGACCCGCTTGGGTGCTCATATGTGGGTCATTACAGATGGGAAGGTATTTTTATCGGTTCCTACCCACCATCTGTGTGGATGGTCTTAGGCTCTTCACATGATACAAATATCTAATTACTGCAGCTTTTCTATTTCGGGCATACTCTTGTTTTAAGAATTCTTTATTATAACCTGTTTCTGTTTCCTCTTTTTTTGCCTGGTACAGTGTGCTTTATTGATGGTGCATGACAAGGCGGGGCTACCAAAGTGAGCAGCGCCCTGGGGACCCAGCGCCCCACCCAGCCACATCCGGTCACTCCAACCCTTCCTGAGGTGTCTCAGGGATGGGCCGGTCTCGCCTGGGACGAGGTAGTGGTCGGACCAGGAGGAGCAGAGAGACACTGTGTGTTTCTTCAGATGTGAGTGTTTTTTTCCTGATCTCTCCTTGTTCCTTTTCTCTTTCTAATATCTAAGATTCGTCCCCAGCCATTTTATTCACGGATGGCTTCCGTTTCCTCTGTCCAGATGCATCCGCTAACATAGCTCTCCTCTGCAGATCACATATCCAGCAGCCACCGGCTCTTCCTCACATACTCAACCATAGCTTCTAAAGGAATAGTCTCGAGACTGTCTCACTCTGTCCATCAAAGTCGTCATCCTTTTCCCAATTTCATGTGCCAGCATCGGCCTAGCTGCACATAGTCTGGTACTAAGACTCCTGCTCACCCTTTGGATAACCAAGTTCTCTTCCCTGGTATTGTCTCTTCTCAATTCTAGGATTCGTTCCCTGTTCTGTTTCCCTTGCTCTGTCACCTCAACTTGGGTTATCCTCTCTCCTCTGCTTTCTCTCCTTTCAGCTTTTCCTCATTCTATGAAGGTATCACTGAAAATGCAGCCTGAGCTATGTCACTTACCTCTTTGAGTCTACCCCTCATTATTTACACCCCATGGTTTAGAAGAGGGTCATGTAGTTTTGACTCTCAGCGTGTTTGTATGGACAAGGCGCTGCGCAGTGCGGTGGTGATGTGGTGTCTCTGGGGCCGCCATCGGGTCCTATCTGCAAGGGTAGAATGATGTCATAGACAGTTCTGGGACACCTGACTGTCTTCATCTCTCCTCACTCTCCCGTTCCCTCTCCCCTGGAAAGAGTGAGTCACACCTCACCTCCGTTCTTTCTTTCCTCACCTCTTGACATCGGCTGTTGCCACATTCTTGAGAACATGTGGATCCTGTGGCATGACGGAACAACTCTGGGTCTTCGGTGAGGTGCAGCCTGATAGCACACAGTGCTGTGGTTTCTCCTTCTCTTACCCCAGTCTGCAGAGAACGTGTTTTCAGTATAGTTTCTGTAGCATGTTAGTCCAGTAGCGTACTTACACTTAAGTCTCCAAACAAGCTTTTCCAGACCTCAGAGGAGCAGAATTGTATGCGTTCTTTTCTTCTTACCTATAAGGACGTTTCTGGATTATCAGAGTAATAACTGTAATACTACTACTTGATACTAATGCTTCTTAGAACAGTGGATGCTTGTGGTGGCGTGTATGGTGACATTGCCGTATCTCACAACGTAGAGCACAAAGCATGGTGCGTCCTGCACAATACACAATTCTCCAAAAAAGTAAACTCCCAGATTGCCGGTTCTTCTGACCCAACCTGATGCTGTGAGTTGATAAGAAAGGTGCCGTTATAGGAGATGGTGACCTTTGAGGACGTGGCCGTGAGCTTCACCCGGGAGGAGTGGCGGGACCTGGATGACGCTCAGAGGACCCTGTACAGGGACGTGATGCTGGAGACCTACGGGAGCCTGGCGTCACTGGGTGAGCGCAGCTCCAGTCACGGCCAGATGCAAACACTCTGTTCCTCATTGGTAAATGTGTGACTCCTTAAGAAATTAAAGACTGTTTAGATTTAAGATTCCAGGCCAAGAAGAATGTGACTGTTCAACTGTATAGTTTCTTATTTTATTTTTTTATTGATTGCACATATTTTCTCCCTCTTCCCCCTCGCTCTGTTTCAGTTCTGTATTTTTGGCAATTTTTTATTTTTCTTGTCCGTTTGCTTGTTTTTTTTCCTGATTCCCTCTTATAAGTGAGACTACCCCATATTTCTCTTTTTCTTTCTGACTTATTTCCGCTGAGATGACACCTTCTAGCTCCATCCATGTTGCTGCACATGACATAAGTTTGTCTTCTTTGATTGATGAATAATACTTCTTTGTGTAAATAGACCACAGCTTTTCCAGCCATTCATCAGTTTTAGGGCATTTGGGTTGTTTCCATATCTTGACAATCAACTGTTCATTCATTCATTCATTCATTCATTCATTCATTCATTCATTCATTCATTCATTCATTTTTTGAGATTAGGTCTCGCTATCTTTGCCTGTAGAACTGCAGACTCTTGTTGCCTGGGGTACCACAGACTCAAGCAATCCCCAGCCTCAGCTTCCCAGGTAGCTGGGATTACAGGCAACACCACACCCAGCTATTTTTTGGGGGACTAGGTCTCGCTACGTGCCCCCAGCGGGACTCGAGCCACAATTCCTGGCCCCAGTCATGGCTTCCTAGGCTGCCGCCTACAGGCATGCGCCACCATGCCCAGCACAGCTGTATATTTAAGCTGTGCAAATTGGCCTTTGATTTTACAGCTGCTAAAGTTGTGCTGTCTTTGTACGTTCAAGGCCACAAGACCTCAGCAACTCAAGCTGAGGCTGGGTTACTTCTCGTCTGCAGGGTGCTGTGTGACTAAGCCCGAGGTGATCGTGAGGCTGGAACAAGGTGCAGAGCTGTGGATGGTGGCTGGACCCCCAAGCCGGAGCCTCTCAGGTTAGTCAGCACAGGCTGGGTTGGGAGACCAGGGAGGGGGAGCCCAGCAGACGTGACTGTCACTGTTGTTGCTCTCTGGGACCAGATCTGAGGCGGTTAGTCTGCTTGTGCTAGTCTCAGTCGGTAATTGCTCTCCATCGTGGCTCTCTTGTGCCGTGGGCGGGCCAGCCGTGACAAGATTGAACGGTTCCGAGGGAGAGGGTAAGGACTGAGACTCAAGCCAAAAAACTCAGAAGGTTTCACAGCCTCTCCCTTAGGACTGTGGCCTTGAGTTTATTTAGAACCAGACTTTTATAGAAACCATGAAGCATCAGTAACAAAGGGAAGTTGATTCAAGGTCACATGATTACAAGCATATCTTTACCAGGAGACCAGCTGAAAGCACGTACAGTAAACTGCCCAAGTGTGACCAAAGTGTGACCTCAAGGAGGTAGCTTACAAAGATTGCTCTGGAGACAGCCAAGGACACTTTGCTTTTCCCTCCGCACCAAACGTTCAGTAGCTTCTCAGAGCAGGCCAGAAAAGAAGTAATGAGAACACGTCTCTCCGTGTTCTCATTATTTCCATCGATTTTCTTAGGCTTGACCCAGAGCCAGTCACCACCTAGCTTCCCGGAACTGTTGTTGGTTTGTCCCTACCTCTGGCATGTCAGTCACCCCTGTCCCCTCATTCTCATAGGCCTCTGTGCACACGTTCACTGATGCTTTTGGCTTGTTCCCTGGGAGGCTGTTTTTGTACTTCTGATAGCAGCAGTCACTGAGTGAGTCTAAAGTCTCTTGCTTTAGAGAGCTTCCACTTGTTGCGGGCCAGGGAGGGGGAGGGAGGGGTGAAACCTACATGTTAAATAGTGAAATAAGAGCCACAGTACAAGTCTAAACATCATGAGTGGTAACAGCAGAAGGCAGTACTATTGTAGGCCTGGAATGGCAGGCACTTTGGGGGAGATAATATGTGAGGAGCTTGAGCGAGGAAATTGCTCGCTCAGACTAACAGGCTAAGAGGGGTTGCCTGGGGAGCAGTTAGGAACCGGGCAGGAAACACCAGGGGCAAACATGTGAACCAAACGCCAGCCGTCATGAAGCCGAGGAGTACTCCAGCTGCTCACCTGGGAAAGGGGTGGTTCGCTTCCGGGGGTAGAAACTAGACTTTGTTTCGTGTACTGAGCCAGGAGTTGTAGACTGAGGGGGCCCACAGTTAGGTGGCTCAGTTTAACGTTAACATTTTCGTTTTCTTTCATGGAAATTAACCATATAAAGGGGAAAAACCAGCAAAATTAGAAGGAACTCTAGTATCAGTGTGAGTGAAAGATTCCTGAAACCTCCTGTACACCATGAAAATCTTCAGAACTGATGAAGTGCAGATGCTGATGAGAATGGGATGTTGGGACCAGAAAGCTGAGATGGAGGGGCCCATGTTAGGGGGTCATGATTTCAGAGGGAATCAGAAAATGATTTCTCAGCCATGGTGGGCATAGCCTGAGTGGCAGGAGCTAAATTCAGCAGGGAACTACTGAGTCAGTTTCCTGTGCCTGCTGCGTTTCCAGGAAGCTAATGATGTGGTGCTTAATCTGCAGTCTGCAAAGAGCTATCTTCTGTAACGCGGAGCTCTGATAGGAAACAGCGACACAAGTGTAGGCACCAAGTCCTCGTTCCTTCTGAGATTGCTACGTAGGTGGCAGACAAATGCCGCTGTGTGTAACAGCCAGGGAGATCACACCATTTTCAAAGATTGAATTGTCAGAGAAGTTTACCACAAGATCGCCACAGACAGTGTAAGAAAAAAGAACAGTGGAAAAGACTGGGAAAGCAAATACCAGGGGAAAGCTCTTGGGCGAAGCCTGAAATTACAGGGGAAATATTCTGATCAGATATTTTTGTCTTGAACTTAAAAAGAAAAGAAAAAAAACAAACAAACATGGTTTTGAATGATAACGTCTATTCTTTTACATTGATGAGAGAGAACAGTCACATCAGCCACCATTTTTATGTTTTCTGAACTAGTATAAGAGATTTCTTCAACTTTTCAGTGGCTTTCTACCAGAAATGCCTGGGTGTTTGCAGATGTGGTCATTTTCTTCTCATTTTAGATGTGCAGGCGGTGGGTGGCCTGAGAGGAGCAGAAAGCCAGAGTGGACACCGGTGGTGTGTCACCGTTGCCGACAGCGAAGCATCAGGCGTTGAGAGAACTGACTTGGGAGCAGCCATTTGTTTGAGCTCCAACTCGGTTCCAAAAATGACTGTAAGTAGCAGCGGACTCTGTTCAGGAATGAGGCCTGAGGAGATTAGCTCACACAGGGCGTTTCTCCCTAAGCAGCCTGAGGAGATGCACACTGAGGGGCAAGCCCAGGTCTGCAGTGTAAGCGGGAAGCCCTGCCAGGACCCCGTGCTTGCCGGGCTTTGTCGTGTGAGTCAAACTACGCAGCCGCCTTTTAGTTCTTGTGGAAAATGGAACGTTTTCCACAACGAAAAAATATTCTCACATAGAAGGACTCTCCGTGGAGAGACCCCCTATACCTGTAATGGACTTGGGAAGGACTGTGACACACCAGCTCTCCCTGCCCAAGAGAGAACATCCTTAGAGGAGATGCCTGATAGGTGTAATAAATGGGGAAAGACCTTTTTGGAAAAACCAACAAAATCGAACCTTCGTAGAGCTCATCTTGAAGACCATAGAAACTGTAATCAAAGTGGGAATGAGGTCAGCAAGGAATCACATCTCGTTCACCTTCAGAGATCTCAGTTAAGAGGGACATCTGAATATAATGCATGTGGCAATACTTCCTATAAAATGACTGATCCCAGTAAATCTCAGAAAACTTTACACACAGGTGAGAAAGTCTATGAGTGTGAAGCGTGTAGGAAACGTTTCTTTCATAAGTCAGCCATCAGCAGACATCAGAAAACTCACACAGGAGTGAAACCCTATGAATGTAAGGAATGTAGGAAACCATTCTCCTGGAAGTCAGCCCTCACTAGACATCAGATCATTCACACAAGTGAAAAGCCCTATAAATGTAAAGAGTGCAGTAAAACTTTCAACTGGAAGTCAGCCTTCACTGTACATCAGAGGAGTCACAGAAGTGAGAAACCTTATGAATGTAAAGAATGTAGGAAAGGTTTCTATCATAAGTCATCCTTCAACAGACATCAGAGAATTCACACAGGTGAGAAGCCTTACGAATGTAAAGAATGCTGGAAAACTTTCTGCTACGTGTCCGAACTCACTGTACATCAGAGAGTTCACACAGGAGAGAAACCCTATGAGTGCAAAGAATGTGGGAAAACGTTCTCTCAGAAGTCGGAACTCACTGTGCATCTGCGAATTCACACGGGGGAGAAACCCTATGAGTGTAAGGAATGTAGAAAAACTTTCTATCACAAGTCCTCCCTCACTGTCCACCAAAGAACACACACAGGAGAGAAACACTATGAATGTAAAGTATGTAGGAAATCTTTCTACCAGAAATCAACCCTCACCGTACATCACAGAACTCACACAGGAGAGAAACCATATGGATGCAAAGAATGTACGAAAACCTTCTACTCGAAGTCGGAACTCACCAAGCACCAGAGAATCCACACGGGTGAGAAGCCCTATGAATGTAAAGAATGTAGGAAATCTTTCCACTGGAAGTCCGGCCTCACTGTCCATGAGAAGACTCACACAGGAGAGAAACCGTATGAATGTAAAGAGTGTAGGAAAACTTTCTACCTAAAGTCGTCCTTCAATAGACATCAGCGGTCGCACACAGGAGAGAAGCCCTATGAATGTAAAATATGTAGGAAGACTTTCTGCTACCTATCAGAACTCACCATCCATCAGAGGACTCACACGGGAGAGAAACCTTATGAATGTAAAGACTGCAAGAAATCTTTCTACCAGAAGTCAACCCTCAGCCGGCATCAGCGAATCCACACGGGAGAGAAATTTTTCGAATGTGACGAATGTGGGAAAACCTTCTACCAGAAATCCTCCCTGGATAGGCACCAAAGAATCCACACAGGAGCGAAACCCCATGAACGTAAAGTAGGGGGCATTTCTCTTCTGAATAAGCCCGCACTCTACGTCCCAGACCTCACAGAGGGCCTCAGTCCCGTGTGGCAGAGCGTGACTGGGCGAGCACCCAGATAATAGCTCCAGTGACCTGCGTCTCTCCTTCCCCATTCGCTTGGGTGGGGTGCTGTGACCAAGCTCCATCCAGAAGGACATGGACAGCGATGTGCATTCCTGCCAAGATGGTAGAAATGTTCTTCCACCTGCTTGTACGTCTGTATCACCACGTGACCCGGAAGCACGAGTGACTGACAAGCCTCCCCTCGTGAGCCAACATGCGCAGGTGACTATGTGGCTTCACCTGAAGGGACGAGCTGGGGCGCACGCTTTCGCACGTTGCCTCAGACGTCTGCATTGTGTATTTCCCGGGTGAGAAATATTTACTGTTTAGTCCTTTCATGTGAGATCGCTTCATAGTACCAGCAGGCCTGCGGCACGAGTTCACTGTCAGTCTCTTGCTGCCTCCTGTATCAGCTCAGCAACCCCACCCCACCCACCCCCGTGTGGTAAATACATACAAGATAGAACCAGTGTCAACGCCTTTCATCCTCAGTCCATGGATGGAAGTTCAGAAGAATCATAGGAAGAAAGAGGATGAGAGAAGCGTAGAGTGTCTTTATTATGCAGTGCTTGCTCACGGAATGCTGAGAATTACGTCAGACCTTATAAATAGCTGTAACCTGTCAAATTCCAAGCGTGCGTGTATGCGCACACATGCACACACAAACACATACCATGGCCAGGCACGGTGGCTCGTGCTTGTAAGCTTCAGCCTATGAAGCGGCCGGGGCTTAGGGATCGCGGTTCGAGTCCCGCCTGGGGCCCGTAGCGAGACCTAGTTCCAAAAAATAGCTGGGTGTGGTGGCGCGCGCCTGTCATCCCAGCTACCTGGGAAGCTGAGGCTGGGGATTGCTTGAGTCCGTGGTACCCCGGGCAACGAGAACCTGCGGTTCCACAGGCAAAAACAGCGAGACCTTGTCTCAAAAAAAAAAAAACAAACAAACACACACCATGACGTTTAGGTAATTTGGACAAAGATTTTCAGATGGAAAATACCATATTGACAATCTTTTTCCTAAATCTTGATAAAAGACCAATAGTTCTTTCCTGGGTTGACTTGACCTTGTTGGCCTTTTGCTTCTCCAAGCGCCAGTATCACTTTTATTTCTGTTTTCCAGAGCCGCTGAAGGGCTTTAAAGATTTTAAGATGTGGCGAATACACTCCATCTCCTAATTGTCGTGAGGGCAGGTCACAAACGTGTGTGGGCGGGAGGAATTGATGTTGCCATCTTGGGCAGATACAGAGTGGCACTGGCCACTTGGTGGCCACAGAGGTAATGTGACTTCTGTTTGCAGCTGTGCCAAGTGGCCCCATGATCTGATGTCATCGCAAGGTCTCAGAATCTGGGATCTTGGGAATCTGTGTCATGTGTGTGTGAACATGTTGGCCTGTTCGTGCAGAACTCTGTGTGTGGTGATTTTTAATCTGCAAATGTATGACCTGAAGAAGCCAGTCACGTGTCCTACACACAGTGAAAAGGTGACATCTGTTACGTCATCATTAAAATGGGGCTAGGGAACTATTAACCAGGTTAAAAGTTACTGAACCAGTTTCAATTGTATTTCAAAAAAATTTTTTTTAATAAAAAAAATCAGCGATTTGTGAAGTGTCAGTTCCCTTCTCACCCTTCCCAAAGAATCAGAAGCCTTCACCAAGACCCATTCTGTTCATGCTAATCTGCCTTTACAAAAACCGCTTGGCTCACCTTCCCATCCTCTTCCCCTCACAGAAAAACCCTTGACGTTGTCCTTCTTGGGGACAAATGTTATTTTTCTGGTACCCTGGATTGCATTTCATTGGTTGTAAATTAATGTGCTTTGCTGTTTAATCACCCGAGTTTTCAGCTGGACATTGGCAAAGAGATAATGTACCCACCGAGAGCCCCCCCCCCAAGCAATAGGAGGATGGGGTTGTCACGTGTTTGTCAGTGGCTGGACGATATCCCCTCATTGAAGCTGATGGGCTTGGCCAGCAGAGTTGTTGCTGTCATAGGTCTCCAAACCTCTCGGTACCTTTGGGGAGTTGACTGGTCTCTTTGGGGGCTCCTGCTCACTGCTGGGCTCAGAGGGTGTCTTGACGATTGGCACCCTATGGCCTCATGCTGCGTGACTGTGGTGGGGCAGCTGCTCTGGGGTCTGCTCTTCCCCAGCAGCGGTGGCGCTTCGTTTACTAAGGTTCTGTGAGTCGTTGGCTTGATCGGAGCAGGGGCTGTGGTACGCTTGGGCGTCTTGCTGTTCTGTGTTTGTCCCCAACTCGGACCTCGGCAAGCACCCCGACACCATTGTGAGGGTGGGGAAATGCGAGCCGAGGGTAGGAAACGCCCTGCAGGGTTTGCTGAGGAAGGCTGGCCGCTGAGCAAGGATGCTGGGGGCTCCTCACCGGGGAGGTGGGGGGGCCTTGTATGTATGTGGTATGTATGGCTCAGCTCGCTCAGGGAGGAAGGGGGTCTGATGCCCCCATGACTCCAGAGGTGTCTCTATCTCAGCGACCTTCAATCATGACCTTGAGTGAATCTGGTGGGGCCGGATGCATCATCAGAAACAACACAAGATGACTGAGCTGCTGCTCTACCCAGGAGACACCTGGTCTGTCCCTGGTCTGTCCCTGGGAGTGGCGGAGTGGGCAAGCACTGAGCATGGGGAAAGTTTCAGCCGGGGAAAGTGGCCGGGCGAGGGAAAGCAGGCCTGGGACTAGCAGGTGAGACCAGTTTCTGTGGACTCTGGAGCTTGGAGGCTCGTCTGGGGACATAGCTCTGGCCTGGACCAGCGGCGAGGAGCGTGCCGCTCAGGAAGAGCTTGCGGGGGGGTTGGCGGAGCTGCTCACAGAAGGGACCCCCTCTAGCCAGGGCACTGCTAGTAGGTCAAGACTTGGCGCCCGGATGTGAGCACCTGAGTGGCCGGGATAACAGAGGAGACTCAGGACAGCGCGGCCAGCCGCTGTGCTCCTGAGGCCGCCCACCTGCCTGTGCAGCCGCCTCTCACCAGCCCGTGCCTCCCGGCAGCGCCTCCTGCCAGCTCGTGTCCCTGCAAACACCCTTTACTTCCCTTTTGTAACGAACCTGCCCTTTCGGCTAGTAGGAAAAGCAGCGCCTGCATTTTGAGTGAAAAAGGAAGGCAAAGAGAAGCGTGGACTCCTTGCGGGCACCTGGAAAGAACGCGGGAGCGTAGGGTAGCGAGCCCTCCTCCCTCTTGCCTACGCACCCACTTCCCGAGGAAGCTTCGGTGACGTCACTCAGTTCCAGCCTTGGTCACCAGGTCGCTGCCATTGACTGTGCCCTCTGCCCTGGTCCTGCCATCCATCCCTGCTGCCCACCCCCTCCCCCCATCCCCCAAAGCCCCCCACGGTCAGTAGA
>PVHY01026684.1:0-17000 GCA_004024945.1 Uropsilus gracilis
AAAAAAAAAAAAAAAAAAAAAAAAAAAAAAAAAAAAAAAAAAAAAAAAAAAAAAAAAAAGATAAAATCCGTTTAAGTTCCTGTTTCAATGATTATTGACAACTGTACTGCATATAGCTGTCTGGGATGGTTTCTAGGTACATCAGTGCCAGATTTGTTTTAGCAGTGTAATTAGTAGTGAATGCCATCAGCTGCACTTGTTTTCAAACAAAGGAAGGAGAATTTCTATATAAAATATGGAATAGCTTCTTGCATCAGTTTCTTTTAATAGAAGTTATGTAAATAACTCACATTTGTCATGTTCTGTAAAGAATTCTATACCTTCCACATATGTCGTTGTACCTGCACTCCCTGCCACTGGGGGAGGTAGGCAGGTTTTGTCATCCCCACCTGACAGGTAGATGCTCAAGCTGGTCCTAGGGTGGCAGTGGTGAGGTCTGAACCTGATACAGGTTCCCTGTGGAACGAGGTCTTTCTGCAGCTAGGGCTCTGCTCTGGATCCTGCCTGCCTATCTGTTCCCTGGTGAACCCTGAATGTTTGCTTGAGCTGGCAAGATGGGATATCTAGAATGATGAACCTGCTGGCTTGAGAATAATGGGGGGGATGCATGCGGGAGTGTAGGGAGGACATGGGGGATCGTACACATCTCCCCAGACTCCAGGAGAAACTTCCGAGGCAAGATTTAGAAGACTCCTGAAAAAGCTTCCAGAACACTGCACCCTCCTATCCCGTCCCCACCCCCCAAAAATCTCCCAGGGAGGATTAAAATTCAGGGAGGCTGATAAAACCTGTAAACCAGTGTTTCCGAAGACAGGCAAGGCGTGGCAGGGTGCTAGCTGAGTCACAGAATGGATTTCCAGGGCCTAAGTACTACTGCTCCCTCCTGAAAAATTCGTGGGGGAGTGTGGATCGCTAAGTCTGTGCCCCTTTGTTCTGCGGGTTGTAGTTAAAGACACTTTTCAGTTGTATCTGAACAAATTTGGGAGAGTTAGGGTACAGCAGGTGAGGAGGCTAAACCAGATCAGGGGGTGGACAGGAAGGCTGGGCAGGACTGCCTGGGGCTGGGGAAGGGCGCCTCCAGAGGATACTCAGCTCATAACTCAGACCAAGCCTAGCAGCGGGGAGGAGGGATCTAGGGTATTCCGGGGTAGATGGACTCAAGGGACCTATTTGTGGAGTCAGAGGCCCAGAGGCAGCTGCATGCAAGCTGCTTAGGGCTCTGGGTTTCAAGAGAAATAAGGTGCCTCCCTTATGACATTCTTTCTCCTCCTCTTTCTGACTCACTCCTTCCTTCCACTCTCCTTAAACCTGCTGAATCCCTTAGGCAGCTGGGATCAACATAAGCTAGAGGCTGATCCGTGTACCAGGGAAATAGGGGAGCCTGGAAACAGCAGAACCTGGGAGAGGTAGCCGTGTACAGGGTAAATGAGAGGAGTCTGGAAACAGCTGAATCTGGGGAGATGGAACTGCCTAGTGAGAGAGCATTGGGGGTTCTGGAAACTGCCGAACCCAGGGAGGCCAATTTGTATACTGGGGAAACATGGGGGAACCTGGAAACAGCAGGATCTGGGGAGACAGTTCGTGTACAGGGGGGCAGAGAGAGAAGCCTGAAAACAGTTGAAGCTGGGGAGGCAGATTCGTGTGCAGGGGGAGCAAGCGGAGGCTGGAAACCGCACAATCTGGGCCTGCAGCAGGGTTCTGCTGACGCTAGGGGCAGCCTGAAGACAGGGGACCCTAGGGGATAGATCTGTGTGCCATGGCAGTGGGGAGATAGAGGAGCCTGGGGATTCTGGTGAGACAGGGGGCTCAGGGAGATAGAGCAGCACAGGAGTGAAGGTAGAGGAGCAGCTGAGTGGAATGAGGGGGGCAGGCACAGGGGAACCTCCTTCCCAATGGTTCTGAGTTAGACTCCTTGCAGACAGGGCAGGCTGAGTGAGTAGCTCTCCTCCGGGAGCACCAGATTTCCCATGGGGAAAGAAGAAGGGTCTTGTGGGTAGTTGCTGCCCTGGTCCAAAACTGAGCAAAGCCTGGAATTCCCTAGAGAAGCCAAAGAGTCAGGGTGGGGGAGGAGGAGGTTGAAGGAGCCCCAGCTCCCCTTGGACTAGCTGCCTTCTTCCCCACCCAGCTGACAGGGACAGGCCTCTTTCTCCCTTTTCACCAAGCAGCCTGACCTCTCCCCCCAGCGGTTCACTTCTGACCGACAGACAGACAAAGACAGAGCTGCAGACAATCAATGGAGGGAGGCCCCACAAAAGCATCCTCCCCACCATCACCCTGAGGGAGGCCCTGGGCCAACCAGGGCCAAGAGGAGCTGTCAGTCCAGGCCTCTGCCTTCAGGTGACAGGCTTTCAGGAAACAGGGCACTGACAGGCTCGGAGAAGCCTGAGATTTTTTGGATTCTGCCTGTGCCTCTTGGAAACCAGTTTCCCAGCTAGTGGCCTCTGAGAGGAAAGGGAGGGGCACAGGCCAGCTAGGGCCTCTCTCGGCCCATCCCCTACTGAAGCTTCGGTCTAAATTTCCAGGTCCTTGCAGCTCTAACATGAGACTCCTGGTGACTCAGGAGAGTTCAGAGTGGCGTTTCGCCTCATTCTCTGACATTACTCCGGTCTTTGCGGGCAGACATGACAGGGGGAGGGAGGCTGGCATCTTGAATTTTTTTTTTTTTTTAGACTAGGTCTCGCTATTTTTGCCCGTGGAACTGCAGGCTCACGTTGCCCGGGGTACCACAGACTCAAGCAATCCTCAGCCTCAGCTTCCCAGGTAGCTGGGATTACAGGCGCGCGCCACCTCACCCAGCTAATTTTTTGGAAATAGGTCTCACTACGTTGCCCTGAGCAGGATTCGAACCGCAATCCCTAGCCCCAGCTGCTTCCTAGGCTACCATTTACAGGCACGCACCACCATGCCCAGCCAGGGAGGCTGGCATCTTGGATGTTGTGGGAGGGTTTAAACAAGCTTTCTGTGGCACTAAGGAAAATTTTTCCACTTCTCATCCTTCTAAGAGGGTCCCTCCCTTTAAACAACAATAACATTTCCTTGCTGCTCCAATCCCTGCCTAGTGATTCAGCCCGGAACATGGCATCTGCACTAGTCTCTTCTCTCTCTTCTGCGATTTGTCAACAGCTCCATGGGGACCTCACCTCCAGCCCCTGTACCCTTTTTGGCCTGCGGTCTGCTGTTGCCTTGTTCTCCTGGTGCCAGGAATGTTTGAGAGGGTTCCCGTAATGATGCCCAAGAGTCTCAAGGAAAGGACTCTTCTTCCCCAACAGAGAGACCCTGAGCTCCCAGCTGCCCCTTGGCCACTATCAAACCTGAAGAAGGGACTCGGGCATTACTGCTCTGCTGCCTGAGGAGGGTACCTCTGAGACACCTGCAAACAACCCCCCTCAACCCCCTGGGAGTATGGAGAGAGACAGAGAGAAAGAGAGAGAGAGAGAGTGAGAGAGCGAGAGTGAGATGGGGGTCAGAGGTCAGAGTAACCCAGGCCAGGTGGCATTATTTGAGCGCCCTGAACTCCTCCCCTCAGTCTGAGTGACCCCTGGGTTAGCTCAGGGACTGGCTGAGGCACTGCTTGCCCCAGAGGCCCCCTCACCTCCAGCCTGTGCAGAAACTAGTCCCAGCACTTCCAGAACTAATGGAAGAGTTCTACCCGGGTGGAAGAGGGCCTCCAAGGCCCACCTCAACATAACCAAGAAAGGGGGGGAGGGGTGACCAGAAGACAGTCTGGGAAGCTGGCTCCAGGGCCACTGGAGGCAGTCTCAGGGCACAGAACCTCTTTCCGACTGGGCCAAGTCTTTGGCAAACACCGGCGAACAGGCTGCTCTCCCACTCCGCTTCCCCGGCACCCTCAGGAATGCACCCGCAGTGCTTAATGAGTCCCAAGGATGCGGGAGCTGGAGGGGTAGTGGGTTGGGCAGAGGAGGGTGGGCTCTGCCAGGCCGCAGGGAGGGGGAGGGGAGGGGAGGGGATCTGATTAGAATCCGGGCCGTATGGCGAACGCTGCGGAGATGGAGGTAATCACTGAGCGGGCGAGACAGCGAGCTCGGCGACAGCAGGCGGCCCGGCCGTCGCCATGGCAACCGCGGCCTCCGGGGCGCGCGGCTCGGCGCAGCTCCGCGTCCGCGGCGGAACATCTGCTTTGCACGGAGCTGCTGGGAGCCGGGGGGCGCGGGCGCGGCTGTTCCCCCCACCCCGCAAAAAAGAAACAAATTAGGCCAACTGTCCAATGAGGGGCCGCAAATGTATTTATTAATGCGAGGGAAAGGTTGTTCCGGAGCGCAGTTTGATTAATGTTTGAGTCTTCAGCTTGTCAGTCTGGTTTTGTCTCCCGCAAAAGGGGAAAGGGAGGGGTGGGGTGGGGGGCTGGAAGGGGAGTGGGGAGGAGAGAGACAACAAAGCGGGAGGGGATGTTAATAGCCAAATAGGCTCTTTTTCATGTTTCCCTCAGCCTGCCACCCTTGATGGATGGCTCAGACAGAGACCGGAGCGCATCGGGGAGACGAGAGCCCCTCCAGAGAGCTGGGGGGGGGGAATGAAGGAGAGGGGGCTGCCAGAGCCTGGCTGGGGTCTGTGGAGAGGGACATCCCGGAGGACTGCAGGGAAAGGGATGGCCCCAGGAAATAGGCAGCTCCTGGGGAAACCGACGAAAACATGCACCCATTGTTGGGGAGTCTCCCCTGTTTGCAACCTTGGGCCCAGGGATGGGAGGGTGAAGGTATTTGTCCTCTCTGGACGGTAAGAATGGCCCAGAGAGGTTGGTTTAGGGCCCTGGGTTTAGGGGTGGGAGACTGGGAGATGGGCCAAAGACCAAGTCTTCAAATTCTCCTTCTTTCTTTCCTCCACTGCCCTTTTTGCTTAGGGACATATTTTCCATCATCATTTTTTGCTCTACATTTCCCTCCAATCTCTTTGTCTGTCTGTCTTCCATTGTTTCTTACCTCCATCTCCCCTCCTCTCTTGTGACATCAGCTGCCTGAGAGGATCTGCCTGGATGTCTTGTGTGAACAGTCTTAACACATACAATGGGTCCTATTTTCTCATTTTTTCCTGGAGTCATGGAAGAACTGAAAGCCCCTTTGGGGCCCCTAACTTGACCTGAATTGTGGGAAAACACAACCTTGCTCTTTTCTTCCCTCTTCATCCCCTGCCTTAGCTCACTAGGAAGGTCGCGTGGAAATTGAAAAAGACAGATTTCTGGCCTGACCTGGGATTCAGCACCCACGGAAGGGTCTGTAAACTTAGACTGTCCTGAGGCTGGAGATCTCCTCTTTTTTTTTTTTTTTTTTTTTTTTTGAGACTAGGTCTCACTCTTTTTGCCCGTGGAACCACAGGCTTATGTTGCCCGGGGTACCTCGGACTCAAGCAATCCCCAGCCTCAGCTTCCCAGGTAGCTGGGATTACAGGCGCGCACCACCATGCCCAGCTATTTTTTGGGGACTAGCTCTCGCTGTGTTGCCCTGGGCAGGACTTGAACCGCAAGAGACCTCCTCTTTACTAGCCCTCACCAAAACCCAGAGTGAAAAGAAGAAAGTAGCCCTTTAAAGTCCAGGCCACATGCTCATTTTATCTTCTGCAAGAAAGGATTGAATTACATTTCAAAGAGATTTGCAAGAATGAAGTTATTTAACACTAGAAAGTTAAATGAAGTTATTTAGCACTAGTTATTTAACACTAGAAAAAACTGGCCAAACAGACAAGAGACCCCAGTTTTTTCCTTGGAAGATTTTTATTTATCCTTATTAGTATCTTATTATTATTTAAAATCAGGGTGGAGGTGGGGAGTGGGATGCTGTCCCCTCTGTGACCGTGGTACAGTGGATAAGAGCAGGGAATCAGACCATCTGGGTTGAATCCCGATTTCTCCCCTTATTATCTGGATGCCCATGGGTGAATCACTTAGTCTCTCTAAGCCTCAGTTTCCTTTTTGTTAAAATGGAGATTATAGTTCCATAGGATCAATGAAGTGATCCATGTAGCATGGTTAGCACTGTGCCTGATGGTTATTGTGTGTTCAGTATGTGTTAGCTGCCATTATTATTCAGTTAGAGGCCCTTTCCAAACAAATTCCATGATTGCCAGCACTGAACATACATTTTGTTCCACTTATATAAGTGGCATCACATTAAATATAAGATGGAAGAGAGATAGGACAGGCAGTCTACTCTTAAGAGTTTATAATCTATCTTATGAGAAAGTAGATGTACTAAATGACTTGTCTGCTAAGGAGTTATGTTTCAACTGCCAAATAAAGAGTACAGATGTCAAGTGCTTTCAACATTCAGCTTGGAAGGAAAGGTTGATGGGTTTGGAGTTGGGGTCCCCTCCACCCCCAATGGAGCCATGGAACCTAGGTCTCTTAGAAAGTGAGGGAGGAGTGGAGCGAACTACAGTGGAGAAGGGAATCTCAAGGGCACAAAGGAAATGGTTTGTTCATGGAAGATTAATATTGTGGGGAGCTATGGAAAGAATTGACAGAAAGATTGGAGAAGCATGGAGTCAGTAAAATAGGACCTGGACTGCAGTGGAGAGGGAAGGACCAATGTGCAAACATGTGGTGACTGACTGGACATTAGGAAGAGAGAGGGAAAGAGAGCAATTCAGCAGTAAACTCTAAGACTATGAATCTGGGTATTGGGGAAGAAATCTACATAAATGGTGTTTCGGTGGGTATGGTAGCATGCACCTATAATCCCAGCCTTGGGAGGCTGAGGCTAGGAATCACTTGAGCCTGCAGGTCTGAGACTACCCCGGGCAACATAGCAAGACTTAGTTTCAAAAAAAAAAGAAAGAACGAGAGAAAGAAAGAGAGAGAGAAAGAAAGAAAGAAAGAAGGAAGGAAGGAAGGAAGGAAGGAAGGAAGGAAGGAAGGAAGGAAAGAAAGAAAGAAAGAAAGAAAGAAAGAAAGAAAGAAAGAAAGAAAGAAAGAAAGAAGAAATGGTGTTTAATTATCATTAAGTTAGGTTTTGCATGGAATCCATGTTGCCTTCATCTAGCAAATCACTGTATAGCTTGGTGCCATACTCTTGTTGCCATGTGTCCATATTTGTTGGGGTCCATTTGGAATGAATATGGAGGGAAATCATTATTGCCCTCCATCAGTCTAACACAAGTTTTGAGTTGCTAGAGATTGATTTCTTTGTGCATCTTTGTTTTCTGCTGAGCTCCCTGAAGACTGCTCTTAGAGGTTAATGTTCATCGTATGGCAAGTATGAATAACTTCTTGGGAGGCAAAATCTGAGGCTCAGCTCCAACAGCTCATTATTTTAACAGATGAACCAAGAAGAATGTACCAACCAGAGACCTTGTTCTCTGGGAGCTGAAACTCCAAGATGGTGTGCACCAGGACTCCTGGGTAGCGAGGCAAGTTTCTAGGCAAATGCCTGAGGATTGGTTCATTCCTTGGAGGGTATTCCCTCAAAGTCATCTTATTGGGGGGAGGGTGGGGGGTGGAGCTGCACTCTTTCCAGATGCTGGTGCTGCTCAAAACATGTGTCAAGATTTCATGGGAACTGCCTTCAGAATCTGCAGTTCATTTTTTTCCCCTGTCTTACAGTTACCAGATCTTCATCCTTGGAAGCAGGCATGGGTTGACTGCTTTTCTTAGTTTGGTGTTTTTCTAAATTTTAGCCAAGTGTTGAACTTGACCATGATCCCCTACTAAAGAATGTGACAACTGAATATCCTGTAATATTCAGGATCACAGCGTGATCCTGTGTTGGGCCCTGGACTGGGGATAGAGGGAGCTGGGGGCTAGGAACAGCTATAAAGGGACATGCTAGGAATAGCTATAAAGGGACATGACTGGGAAGGTTGATGGATTTGAACATGGGCTGTGCATTACATAATCATCTTGCAGTATGTTAAATTTATGGGTTTTGATGATTATGCTGATGTTGTGTAAGAGAATATTTTTGTTTTTAGGAAATACATGCTAAAGATTTAAGGGTAAGAAGACAAACTATCCCCAACTTACTCTCAAAAAGTTCAGAAAAAATATATAGATAGATAAGGATAAAATAAAGGAAGGTATATATCGGTATGAATGAATTTGGGTAATGGGCATATGGGAGTTCTTTGTACTGTTTTTGAAATCTATTAAAATAAAAAGTTAAGGGCTGGGCACTGTGATGCGTGCCTTTAATCGCAGCCTATGGAGCGAGGCTGGGACTAGGAATTGCTTGAGTCCATGGGTTTGAGACCCACCTGTGGCAACATAGTGAGACCTAGTCCCCAAAAATAGCTGGGTGTGGTGGCATGTGCCTGTAATCTCAGCTACCTGAGAAAAGCTGAGGCTGGGAATCGCTTGAGTCCGTGGTACCCTGGGCAATGTGAGCCTGAGGTTCCCCAGGCAAAACAGCGAGATCTAGTCTCTAAATAAATAAATAAATAAATGTTATTCCCCCCAAATAATGATAGCCTACATTTGAAGGAGACACATTTAGACAATAATTTTTTCAAAATAGTTCTCTCAGGGGACACAATATTCTTCACCACTTTATCAGGGATTGGGTGATGGTGTGGCATGATAAGTCTATCAGATCTGTGGGGGATACAGCACTAGTTAATATTTTAGGTGGCAGGCTCAGGAACTAAGACCTCAGTGACTTGGAAACCTTGGTCCAAGTTGAACACAGTGACACATGACACATTCTTCCGTGGTGCTAGTGAAATTGAATTGGGCTAGACGAACTTTTAAAGGATTAAATGATACGTTTTGCAGTTATCACCAAAAGCATTAACTTACTCACGGGGGATGAGGGAGACACAACCTCCCTCATCAAATACATATATCAAAACAAGATATATCAAAAACATATATCAAAAACAAGAAGTTTAGTGGAATGCAACCTCAAGATGAGGACACTATGAAGAAGCTACTAGGCTCTGCGGTTGCCAAAGTAATTACAGATCCTGAGATGTCTGAATACTAGCACAGTCTCCAGAACAAGGGGATGGTAGTCTTCCTCCATCCTGTGCCCACTGGACTTGATGTAGAGCGTTCAGGTTAGGCCTTTGCAGTCTCTTTTTTTTTTTTTTTTTGAGACTAGGTCT
This sequence comes from Uropsilus gracilis, assembly GCA_004024945.1. Classification (NCBI taxonomy): domain Eukaryota; kingdom Metazoa; phylum Chordata; class Mammalia; order Eulipotyphla; family Talpidae; genus Uropsilus; species Uropsilus gracilis. Next base: position 9,052 of record PVHY01026684.1, read on the forward strand.
TGCTATTTTTGCTCGTGGAACTGCAGGCTCTCGTTGCCCAGGGTACCACAGACTCAAGCAATTCCCAGCCTCAGCTTCCCAGGTAGCTGGGATTACAGACGTGTGCCACCACGCCCAGCTTTTTTTTGAAACTAGGTCTCGCTACGGGCCCCATGCAGGACTCGAACCGCGATCCCTAGCCCCGGCCGCTTCATAGGCTGAAGCTTATAGGCACGAGCCACCGTGCCCGGCGGCCTTTGCAGTCTTTAAAAAGAAGGGTCTTGCTAATGGAAAGGGTACACAGAGAGAATGGTGAGCTTTTTGAATGAGAGCATTGGCGGAATAGTTGAAAGAAGTAAGGATATTTAGTACCTCCCCCTTCCCAAGATATTCCCACTACCCACCCCCTAGACCTTTGATTGACATCAGAACGGGAAGAAGAGGTACACATACCCATCACTTTCCATGGTGGACCTATAGATACATGTCCTATAAGTGGGATGGAGGATGAGCATTACAGGGAGACTTCATATGAAAAATAATTTTCTAAATGTTAAAATAGCCTGAAAATGGACAGGGATCATCTAGTGACTTTCCTGTCACTGGAAATGTTCAAGGGATATTATCAAGGCTACTATAATAAAAATTCTTGTAGGACCCTGAATTAAACATAACCCTCTGGTCCCTTGAATTCTGAAATTCTAGGTAATCATGTTTCTGTTTATAAAAAAACAAAACAAAACCAACCCATCAACCTCATTACTCTGTGGTCTTCATGTTTACAGAAACTGCCCACGATCCAACTGCTAGTTTAAGATGCAGGAAGCCTGCCTGCGGAACCTCCTCATTTTCAGTTCTCTGTTTCTTTCCTGGTTTCTCTTCCGCCCCTCAGTTGCCTCTACTGGGAACTTCCCAAACCTGCAGAATGGGACTTTCCTCGAGAGCTCTGTAACACCACCTAGCCCTAATCTAACCCACATCTGGCATTTGTTTTCAGAGGACGATGATGCCTACATTTGAGAACTTTCCTTGGAGTCCTAGCGTTTTTGCTAAAGGCATCAGAAAACAGGGTAGAGTGTATGCCTGTGGTATCGTGAGTTCTAAACCCCTAGTGAAACTAACCCCTGAGGATAGACTGCAAACCCTTAAACCAAAGGAAGGTAGAAAACAGATGAGAAATAGGCTTCCCTTCTCTGCAGCAGTCTCCACCTACCCCCCCCCCCAATCCTTTTCTGTTTTAATCACAGGAAGAATGATTAGTCAGCCGAGGAAGCACGGGGGAAGAAAGCAGATGAGTTTTATCTGGCTGGGGTCTGCCTGAGCCGCAGCCATGTGACTGGCTGGCTGACCTGGGGCCTCCATCATGCCCCCGCCTGTCCACAAGACAGATCAGGCTGCCCTTCTCCACTGTGCCCCCCCTTCCTGCCAGGCCAGCTAAGATAATTACAGGCTACTGTTTCTCCCTCTCTGCTCCTACTCCTGGGGACTTAGGGTTTGTGTTTTTTTTTTCCACTTTTTCAGGAGATTAAGAAACTTCTTCAGCATGGCGGCTTTCGAAAGGCTCTCTCTGGCAAAAATGGTGAGATTAGAGTCTCAGAAATGGTCCCTAATTTCCCAGTATTAACCGGGAATCTATTGCTTGACCCTTCATTCAACAACAGAGCCCACCCCCAGTATTCAGGCCCCTCTGGGTACCCCTAGAGTGGCACCCCCCATAGGCCGTCTTTCTCACTCAGTGTTGGGGGCCTTGGAATGAACAGACCAGGCTTTGAACCATAGTCCCAGCTGCAAGCTCTGTGACCATGAGCAACACTGCAGAATCTCTCGGGGTGTCGGTTACTCCTTTTGTGAAATGGGAGTAATTATATCTACTTCACAGAATTTTTGTAAAGACTCAACAGACTAATATACCTCAAGCTCTTAGGCAGGGGCTGGAAAGCATAAGCCCAAACTAGAGCAGCTGGAGGGCTCGTGTTTGTCGGTGCTGAGTGGATAAGACCAGAAAGGAGACCCAGAAGCAGACAGGGAATGGGGATGAGATGCTGAAAGGGCTGGGGTTGGTTAAATGCAAGATAGCAGGGGAATTGGAAGCCTAGGAGAAGGACACACGTACAGGGGGGAGACTGGAAACTGGCGGAAGGGGACAGGGTGAGAGGGTTGGAACGGTCAGGTCAGGACAGAGCAGAGCAAAGGGACGGACAGACAGCGGATGGGAATGGAAACGGATGACAAAGATGGGGGGATCAAGCCGGTAGGAGACTGACAGAGGTGCTGTAGAAGTCAGACAGAAGGGAGACAACCGAGGGGGTGGCCAGAATGGACTGGGGAAGCAGGGGCCGGACAGACAGACTGGGAGCGAGTGAGGAAGGCATACGATGGACAGACAGATGGCAGGGACAAGAGGGTGCCCTGGGTTGCCTGCATTCTGCTGTGTTTACCAGCTAATTGAGTTAAATTGTTGTCAGAGATGTAATTAAAGGGTAGAGAGAGCTCTCTGGCAGGCCCGAAACAGATGGAGGGGGCTTTAATTGGTAATTAAATTCTTCCCTGGCAGCTGAGGAAGGAGCTTGTGCTTCAGCCTCACAAGGCCACGGGTGGCCTTCCCCCCACTCCTGGCCCCTCTCAGGGGCTCTTTGGGGAGGGGGCTGGGCTCTGCACACCAGCAGCCTGGCAGGCGGGGAGGCCTGGTAACGGCAGGAGAATGCCAAGACAACCCTTCTTCCCTGCCTGGCCTGGCCCAGCTCCCATGGGCTTATCCAAGCAAGCCCACCCTGAAGCCTGCCCCCTTCTGACCTCCCACTCCCACCCCCAAACCAGCATTGACCAATGAATTCCTGCAGGGCCCCTATTGCTTCACTTGGGGCCCCAGGGAAGAATAATGGACTCTGGTCGGGTACACTGATCAGCTTAGGAAAGGTTAGCTGGTTTCGTCAGGGACCTGGGCGGACCCATCTGTTGGCATGACGCCCGCGAGCCTCTCAGCATCTGCCCCTCCCCACCGCCCTCCTTCCTGGAGCCACAGTGCAGACTCTATTCTGCCTGGCACATCACTGTCTGGCGCTGCCTCCACGGCCATGCTGGCCTGACACTCTACCCCCACCCCCAACAGCACACTAGACAGGAGGGGATCCGCAGCCTTGATGGCACATTGGTCAGACTTTCTAAGATGTGGGCGTTTAGACTAATCAACTCTCAAGTCTGAAGCTCAGTTTGACCTGCATTTCATTGGAGAAGGACCCTGGGGATGGCAGGTTTCCCCGAAACCCACATATTCTCAGCATGTTCCACTTCAAAGAAAGAGATAAGTAAAATGAGAGCAAAGAGGAAAGGCTTTTAAAAAGAAAGCTGAAAGGGAAGTTAGACTGAAATAAAATCCAAGACAGACATTGTGGGATTATTGTAAAGCGCGTGGCTGACTGTGAGTCGGGCCGCGGGGGCTCTCACAAAAGCTGGCTCCAGACTGTGTGCGTAAGAAGGAACCCAGGGCCATTCTCTCATTATAGCTCCGCTGCTCGGACAAAAGTTCTTTGTCTGACTCTGGGCTCCACGGAGTCCAGAGACTCATGGAGGAGTTTAGAGGGTTTCTGGGATGGGCCATAGAAATGCCAGAAAGGTTTGTGGGGGCACGATGTCAGCTCATTGGGCTTTTGCTGGCTCCGGGAGGGCCACTCTGCTGTCTGACCTTCAACCCTGCAGATGCTGATCTCCCAGCCAGGATCTGCGTTCCTCACTGCCCCCACCCTCTTCCCCAGACTGTCCTAAGGTCACAGCTTACCCTCATTTCTTAGGATGCTACCTCTCATCCTGCTTCCATTTCCCACTCTCTCCTTTCCAACTCCCCAACCCAGGTCCTTTAATTCTGGCTGCTTCACGGGGCTGCAAACTCAAAGGCCAAGGCTCATGTTCATTGTGCCCACTGCATTGGTCAGATTTGGCAAATTCGCACATTGGTCAGAAATTCTAAGATGTGGGCATTTAGACTAATCAACTCTCAAGTCTGAAGTTCAATCTGACCTGCATTTCACTGGAGAAGGACCCTGGGCATGGCAGATAGGACCTGGCATCCTAATAGAGGACCTGGCAGCTAGTAGGTAATGAATTATTTTTTGTGGCTTGGAGAGATAATCCCAGGATATTCAGTGTGCAGGCAAACTCTGAAAAGCTCCGGTCAAGTTTTTGTGGAGATGAGAAGGCTAGCAATGCAGGAAAGGTTTAGCTTCACTGCAAGGAAGACTTTTTTTTAAACCTTAGCTTTCCTCAGGGAGAACATGGAGTCTCGGAAATGGAAAGAGGACAGAATCAAATGGCTCTCCAGCCAGGTTGTAGACCCCCATGTCCACTGTGTGCAGCCAGGAAGTGGGTGTAATGGTTCCCAGACCCCAGAACTCCTCCCAGGTGAATATATTATCTCTAAGTTTGGGGGCAGTGGCCACTTGTACTTTTTAAATCTTCTAGGTCATGCTAATGATTGGTAGATAGAGAAACCACTAGATTAAATGTTGGGTCTCGGCCGGGCACGGTGGCACATGCCTGTAAGCGGCAGTCTAGGAAGCCATGGCTGGAACCAGGGATCACGGTTCGAGTCCTGCTCGGGGCAATGTAGCAAGACCTGGTTCCAAAAAAAAAATAGCTGGGTGTGGTGGCATGTGCCTGTAATCCCAGCTACCTGGGAAGCTGAGGCTGGGGATTGCTTGAGTACCCTGGGCAACGTGAGCCTGCGGTTCCACGGGCAAAATTAGCGAGACCTAGTCTCAAAAAAAAAAAAGTTGGGTCTCTTTCAGAGACAAGCATTTGGTTTGCTTTGCTTCCACTTGCCACCACGCAACCTCCATCACAAGAACCCATCATTGTCAGTCTGGCTGATCCTACCCGGCCTGCAGAATGTGAGCTTCAGGACTAACACCTCCTACACTTTGTGTAGACCAGGGCAAAAGTAGAAGTGAACAGCTTGTCCAAGCAGGCATTTTCCCTACAAGGTGAATGAGGTTCTGGTCCCGGGATCTACCCTCTCCTGCCCCTGTTGAAAAGACCAAGTTTAAATGAATAGGATTTTAACCCCATTTAGCAGCTCCATACCATGAAATGGTGCTGAACTATAACAACTGTCGCTGTCAGGGGCTGCTGAAGCTAAGGGCTAAGAGCTGCTGCCTCTTCTGGTTGGCACTATTCCTATAACATACTGGTGAAGCTATTGGGCTTCCTCTGACATTGCCTCTCCGCCCCCAACAAGAAGCTCAGCTCTCTGTACCAGAAAGGATGCAAATGTCACTCACCTCCCTTCCCTTCCTGAGGTCAGAGGGACAGCTGTGGGGAGGTGAGGCAGGAAGAAAAGACAGCTGACATGCCCCTCCATAAAAGCCCCCGCTCCCTGTCTCCCAGGGAGGGCCTGGTGTGACACTTCTCCCAAAGCCTCCACAAGGCCTTGGCAGTTGCAGTGTGGAGGAAGTCCTTGCGCTGCTTCCTGTCTCATCAAAGCCACAGAGCTAATCTTGGTTAGCTCTTGGTTAGCTTGGTTAGCAATAAAGAGCCTCTTTATTGCTCTTCATTCTCTCCCTCTCTCTCTCTCTCTCTCTCTTTTAGAGACTAGGCCCCTGGGGTAGTCTCGAACCCGTGGACTCAAGTGATTCCTAGCCTCAGCCTCCCGGGTAGCTGGGTTTACAGGTGCGCGCCACCACACTGGCTTTCATTCTCTTCATGTGGCTGCTTCATTGCCTCCTGTGGCCTGTTACTTAGACCTGCAGAACTTAGAGCTAGACCAAATCTCAACCTTCTTCTGGTATGACAGCTTCCAAGTCATGCATGTGGGCAAGTCTGGGGTGGGGAACACTCTTGCTCCGACTGGAACAGTTCTGTTCGCCTGTATTTTATGAGCTGAGGGGGAGCCTAGTCACTGGTGTGCAGGGAAGCCTGCTCTTACCACCAGCATTGCTGAAACGTTCTCGATTCATAGTGTTTGCCAATACCTGTGGTGTGAACGCTCCCACCAAAGCCCATTGCAAATTACCACCCAGAAATCACCCAGTGCAGGCCGGGCACAGTGGCTCATGCTTGTAAGCTTCAGCCTATGAAGCAGCCGGGTCTAGGGATCGCGGTTCGAGTCCCGCCTGGGGCCCGTTGCGAGACCTAGTTCCAAAAAATAGCTAGGCATGGTGGCGCGCACCTATAATCCCAGCTACCTGGGAAGCTGAGGCTGGGGATTGCTTGAGTCTATGATACCCCGGGCAACGAGAGCCTGCGACTCCACAGGCAAAAATAGTGAGACCTAGTCTCAAAAACAAAAAACAAAACAAAACAGAAATCACCCAGTGCAGAATCAGAGCGTGCACATGGCAGACTCCCAGCAGCTCTTGGGGCCAGGGCATATCAACAAATGACACCACCAATCTGGTCTTCCCTTTAAGAGACACATGTAGACTGCTGTCTAGCAACACCTTTAAAAGTCAGCCTGTGCCTGTAAGCCAGTCGGGTGTGGTGGCAAGTGCCTGTAATCCCAGATACTTGGAAGACTGAGGCTAGGAATCACTTGAGTGATTATTTTTTTAGACTGGGTCTTGTTATTTTTGCCTGTGGAACCACAGGTTCATGTTGCCCAGGGTACCACAGACTCAAGCAATCCCCAGCCTTAGCTTCCCAGGTAGCTGGGGTTACAGGCGAGCACCACCACACCCAGCTATTTTTTTGGAACCAGGTCTCGCTACATTGCCCCAAGCGGGACTCGAACCACAGTCCCCTGTTCCGGCCACGGCTTCCTAGACTGCCACTTACAGGCATATGCCACCTTGCCCGGCCTACTTGAGTCTTCAGGTTCGAGACCACCTGAGCAACATAGCGAGATCTACTCTCAACAATAACAACAAAAAGGATCAAGCAGCCAAGCATCATGCAGAATAGAAGAGCTCAGAAAGACCCGAACCCAAGCTTCCGGCCCCTGCCTCCTGATGGCACACTGCACACAAATGCTGCTCAGCCTGCAGCAAGCTGCTGGGAAGAAGCCAGAAACCATCACAGGTGGCATCAAAGTCAGGCTCTAGGGAGGGACAATGGACATGCCCAAATAAGTGACCAAAGAGTCTTGCTAGCCAACCTGAAGGAACCTCAAACTGAGGCCAGGCATGGTGGCGTATGCCTGTTAGTGGCAGCCTAGGAAGCCGCGGCAGGGGTCAGGGATCATGATTCGAGTCCCTCTGGGGGCACGTAGCGAGACCTATTTCCAAAAAAATAAAAAAATAGCTGAGTGTGGTGGCACAAGCCTGTAATCCCAGCTACCTGGGAAGCTGAGTTTATGGTACCCTGGGCAACGTGAGCCTGTGGTACCACAGGTAAAAATAGCGAGACCTAGTCTAAAAAAAAAGGAACCTCAAACCTCAAACCCTATTTTCAACCCACCTCATTCCTGTCAGGGAGGATGTTAGTCTCTGCTCCAACTAGGAGACATAGGAAAGCACTCTTAACCCCCCCCCCTGTATCCCCCAGACCCTCTGAACACCCTTGGACAGCACATTGTGTGCTGCGTAGGGATGGGAGAGAATGCGAAAAGCAAATCCTTTCCAACAAGACCAGGAATGATGATTTTAGCAGCTGTTATTTCTGGGGTGAGAAGCAGAGGATGGTAGAGGGTGCAAGGTAAAGGCCTTCATCTTCTGGAGCCCCAGCTTCTAGGTCTGGCTCTGCTGATGATTTGGGTGGGTCTCCACCCCTGCCAGGCATCAGTCTCCTCAGTTACACAATAAAAGTTTCAAACTGATGCTTTCTAGTATCTCTCTTAAAAGCCCAGGCATCACTAAGGGGGAAACGTATAGGAGTTCACCCAATGAAGTTTCTCTCCCACCCACCCCCCTTTGCCTGCTTCAGAAGGACCCCTTCCTTGCACCTCCAAAGATGCTCCCCACTCTATAGACAGCACCCCTCAAAACCCCACAAAGGCCCCTCCCTCTAATTTCTCTGCTCTTGGGTAGGAGACACAAAGTCTC
>PVHY01026685.1:0-17034 GCA_004024945.1 Uropsilus gracilis
TTTTTTTTTTTTTTAATTAAAGCAAGTTAGGTTGAGTTTGGCTGAGAAGTGAACCTGATGACGCTGAGATGGCTGCCAGTTCTGGGACAGTGATGGCCACCTTGGTGGGCTGCCCTTCACCCTGGCCCCCTCTGCCTCTGAACTTCGAGACAGTGGCTCTCTCTGTGTTCTCTTCCCAGGTCACAAACAACACCACGTCCCGGCACCTGAAAGGTTCTCCCCCAGTTGACTTTGAGCTCACCTACTTCCTGGAAGCTGCCCTTCAGAGCGCATTTGTGACCAACCTGAAGAAGGGGTAGGTCGCCGGCAGCTGAATGGCACCTGGAAGTTTATCTGGGCTGGGCGTTCCTGATGTTGCGTTAAAGTTGGGCCTCCTTCTCTGGCCTGTGTATGTTCATGTCTACTCTCAAGAGGATCAGTGGGGTGGCTTGTTCACACCTGGTCGACTGAGGCGGGCTGAGGTGCCCTCAGTGGGAAGGGGGCTGGGCTCCTGAGCCCACGTGTGCTTCAAGAGAAAGCTGCTGAGAAGAAAAGCAGGTGGTTCTTTTCAGAAGCCTGGAAGTTAATGTGGAAAGTGTGTTGGTTGCCATCCGTTAAAGTCATTTGACTTATCTGTGCCACAGTCTCCCCTGAAATCAAATGGGAGAGTGATTCCCACTCAGTCCAACTTTCAATGGGTGGTGATGTGCGAGGGACAGGGTGGTGAAAATAAGGCTTGGTGTCATTTGGGGTGGGTATGATCCTCCCTGCGGATGAAGTGGCAGGAAAGCGCATTCTGTGCCTTCTCTGGAAGACCCTGGGATCCTCACCTACCCCAGACTCAGTTTGCTGCTTCTTAGGGCTAAGCAGGATACACTCCTTCCCTGTAGTGACTGCTTCCAGCTCATCTGGAATGGAGGAGCTGGTAGCAGTGTCTGAGCCAGGCCAGAGTGTGGGCTATGTTGGGGGCATGGTTGTGGGAGGGCAGAGGAGGAGCTCGACAATCATTCAGACATGCTGCAGGGCTCCATGCTACCCACCAGGAAAGCCTCCACCAGACATGCAGGCAGGGGCAGGGTTTTCTGTGCCCCTCAGCCCCTCTCAGTCTCATTACCATGCTCTGCAGACACTGTGGACTGGGCCTGAGCACGTCCTGGGCAGGCAGAGAGGGCTCCTCTATTCAAATGCAGCACCCATCAGGTCCCAGACAGCATGGGAGGCGTCACCTCCTCCCCCTGGGTGAGGAAACCAAGGCTCAGGATCACAAAGCTTTCTTTAGTCTGACTGGCCAGAGTCCTTTAACACCCATGTTTCGTTCTTGGTATGGTTTATTCTGCTAGATTTCACTTTATTTACTTTTTAAAATTTAACATTTTTTGTGAATAGATGATTCTTACACATAATATCGAATTGAAAAGGCACAGAAGGCTAGAAAGTAAAAAATTTCCTTTCTGCCTCCATCCCTAGCCTCCTGTCATTCCTTGGTCAGTGTTCCTAGTCTCCAGTATTACTCCAAAACAAAGTAGCATGTACAAGCAATTACTTGCATATAGTATTTTCTTCCTTTATCAACATATATTCTGCTCCTTTGTTTATACCTTAGAATATAGTTCTTGGTGATTGTCCCTCATCAGAGCTGCTTTTTCTTTTACACAGCCGTCTAGTAGTCTGTAACATCCTGCAGAACAGATGTCTTCTCATTTATTTAACCCCCCACCCCCCCGATGAATAAGAAATGGCCTGGACTCTTTTCAGCACACCCCAGAACCTGCCTAGATATTTTTTAACGGTATGAGTCCATCTGTAGGCTGAATGCCTAGACAGGGAAGTTGTGGGTCAACAAGTATGGTTGTTTTGGTGGGTCTTGTTGAAGCTGGTCTGGTTTTTTTTCCACCAAGATGTGTATGAGGGTTTACATCAAAACTCACTTGATAAAGTGCTAGCTTTTTGATGTTTTATCAGTTGTGGTGAAATCTGGGCTCTTGGTATCATTTAAAATTTCCACTTTTTTTTAGGAGTGAGGTTGCTTATATTTTCATGTTTTAAGAATTGTACCTTAATGTATGTGTATATATATGACTTATTAATTTCTCCCTAATTTGCTAATTTACTAAGTAATAAAGCTTATAGTGGAGAATTTGGGAAAAGCATATAGTTATAAAATAGGAAAACGAAAGTCATGTATTTGGTATTTAGATGCAGGGCTAGCAAATTATGACCCTCTGGCCAGTCTCTTTCTTTTGTAAATAGTTTTATTGACAAACAGGTTGCCCATGCACTAGAGTAAAATCTTTATCTATGGATACTGTATGTGGCCCCAAACTCAAGATGTTTACCATTTGATTCTTTACAGAAAAAAATTGCTCACCCCATGCTCTCGATAATCACTATTAACATTTTGATGTATATCTTTCATTTTTTGTACAGATGTACAGATAGGTACTTTCTGTTTTTTAAATAGTACTAACCAAGTGGTTTCCTATAGTAATGCTGTTCTCCAGCCCACCCAGGGCTTGGCTGTGAGCCTCTGTGGTCCTGCTCATCTCTCTTCTTCATGAAGCTGCTGGCTGTGAGTGTCAAGGGGAAGATGGCCAGGATTCTCCTGTAGGTGGGTTCAGGGCTCAGTGAACTATGCCATCAGGGTGAACTGGGTCCTGCAAGTCCAGAGAAAGGCGAAGTCTGGATGAAGGAAACAGGACAGGGTCCATGGCGCTATGCCTCTGGGAAACAGTGAGTTAAAGACCCTCAGATCTTTTAGAGCAGGAACTCAAAGGAACATGAATGAATATGGTTGAAGTCCAGGAGGCACAAAGTTTCCAGACTCCCTCTGATGGGCACCTTATTTTGGGGGCATCTCTGGGAAAGTAGTGCTCTGGGGCTTTGAGGGCACCAGTGGGACTGAAAGTCAGAGCTTTTTCCATTCAGCTGACTCCCCTGGCAGCCCTGTCCCGCCAGTGCAACAGCCCTTGCAGGGTGCTGGAGCTCTGTGCTTGAGTGCTCTGCTTCCCAGAGGGGAAGGAAGTGTCCTGGATTATGCCTTGGTAGGGCTGGTCTTGGGAGGCAGGGCTGCTGAGGTGGCTGTCGTGGATGTGGGACTGTAGGCAGCGCTGGCTGAACACTTGACCTAGAGGAGATCTGTCCTCGTCTCCCCTCTGCCCTCATATTAGGGGGCTCAGGGCCCTCCACAAGTCCTCTCTTCCAAATGGTGAGAACAGAATGGAAAATCCCAACCAGGAAACAGGCCGTCTCCCTGCTTTCTCCTCATAATTGCACATTACCAGAACTCCTGGTTCTTCACAACTCCTTAGAAAATCGAAGGCATTGTCATTACTTTGCCTCACTTTTCATGACCGAACACAGCTGGACAACCTGTAGCCCTCTTCTTCATGCTTTACATTTTCAATTTCTCAAATCCCAGGCCTGGGGAACTTTGGTGTGCCATTCAGGACATGTGGATCCAGGAGACACAATGTGGAGGTGGCACACTGACCCTGGAGTCCTGGGGTCCTCCTTTGGCCTGGAGTTGGTGCCTGAGGAGCAGGCTGCCTCTGCTCCAGCTCCACCATCCTCCACTTGTTTTGTTCTTTTTCTGTGACAGAGCTTTGGTTTCAGTGAGCTGATGGCCCATGGGCTGGTTCCCATTTTAATGGCTCGGGCAGCTGCATCTGACTTCCGTTCTCTATCTGGAGAGGCCTGCCTCACCCCCAGGGTTACCTCTCCATCTGCAGTCATAACTCTCAGGGATGGATGGGGCCATGAAGAGGTGCCACCCTCTGCCCCTGCCTGCAGAGATTTGAAAGGAGGGTCAGGAATTGCTCCCCAAAGGCTTGTCTACACCTACTGAAGCCCAAAGTGAACCTGGGGCAGCTGAGCTTCTGTAGTAGGGGTCAGCTACAGCCTGATTTTGCAAATAAAGTTTTACTGGAATACAACCATACCGTTCAATTATGTATTATCTCGTCCACAGAGCTGAGTAGTTGCAATGAGAACCGAATGGTAAAGCCTAAAATATCCACTGCCTGGCCCTTTGCAGAAGTCTGCTGTCTCACAGGGCCTCTTGACAGTCATGAAAGGCAGAGGGTGCCTTCTTCTTCTCTATGGGAGCCCCCTGGAGTAGATTTTGTGGGGAGAGTACAGTTCTGAATCAGTGGTTTGTCCCCTTGGTTCATTCATAGGAATCTGTGCTGGGCCCTTGTCAGTGCTTTTCTTGTATGTGTCTTTAGTCCTCTGAGGTCAGTGCTGTGTCAGCATCCCCATTTTACAAGCGGGAAACTGAGGCACGGAGCACATCGTGACTTGTCCTGTGCATGCAGACACCTGGGTTTCATAAGACACTGCTGCAGCCTGTGGGATGCTCACGACCCCTCTGTGCATTTGGGTTTGATTGGTGTAGTCCCAACCTCTGGTTTGAAGACTGCCAGACACCCTCATCTGGAAGAAGTCAGGGCGGGGTCTGGGAGCACTGGCCACTGGTCACCTGAAACAAGTGTCCCTTCTACCCCTGCTAAAGGGGCTCTGTTTGTCCTACACGATCAGGAAGGATGAGCCCAAGAAGAGGGAAGGAATGAAAAGACATTGAGTCTGAATGAGAGAAGACTTTGCTAGTCCCCTCCTCCTAGGGCCCCCACCTTCACCCTGGGGGGCTGCCTGCTTGCTTTCCCCACAGCTGCACTTTCTGCAGGTTTAGTTAGGTTAAGTCTGGGACAGTCCAAGAGGGAGGGAAGGGAGAGAAGCGACAGTCAGCATACACGCATCAGGGTGGAACACATGCCCAGTATAGAGCACCTGTGACGGAGCTCACGGGACCCATCCAGTGTGAGGAACCAGGGCCTCAAAGAGGTCGAACTACTTGCCGACCTCACTCACTGAAATTCCAGCTTCAGATCTGAGTGGACTGGAAACCCAGGTTATTTCCAGTTTGGGGTAGGCAAGACCACCCTGGGCAGCCTGTGTAAGAGAAGGCCTGGTGATGGTAGCGTCTTTGATCCCTGGGGACCCCAAGTTGCCACTCTCAAGTCTCAAGTCACTCTCAAGTGACTTCTCCCAAGGCTGGCTCCCCTTCCCAGAATGGCCTGTTTCCTCCCCTGCCTGCGTTCTGCATTCTCAGGCTGTGCACATACATGTATGAGTGTGTGTACATATGCAAATATACGCACCGTTGTGCGTCTGAGTGTTGTGCACATGTGAATATGTGTGCATGTGTGGGCTGTGTGGATGTGTGTGTCATGCGCACATGTGTCTGTGAATCTGTGTGAACCTGTGTGCACATGTGTTTGGTGGGCAACCATCATGTCTCTTGGAAAACCCAAGTCATTTCAGCTACTTTTCTATCCCTGTGCCCTTGCTCCCCTTCCTCAGTTTTCCTTCTGAAGCTCAAATTTTCGTCTTCCTCACAACAAGCAGCAATGAAAAATGGACTCCTTTCTTCTCCAGCAAACAGCCCAAACATGTGAGCCCCACAAGTGAGCGGCAGTCTCCTGGACAAGTGGTAGCCAACAAAGCCCCTTCCCAACTTCTGGAGCCCTAAAGTAGCCCCAGAGTGGGGCAGACATTTAATGTAGGCACTGCAGCCCTGTGTGCTGGCTGGGCTTTAAGTAATTCCTTTACATCTTTCCTCTTAATAGCAGCTAATACTTATTGAACATCTGATGCTTATGAAGCAGGTGCCAATGCCCTACATGAAATCCTGTGACGTGGAAGCCGGTAACACCCCCATTTTACTGGCGGTAGGAGACGTTGAATAACTTGCCCACAGCCACAGGGCTAAGGGGTGGAGAGCCTGCTGGCTTGTGCAGAACCAGGTCTAGCCAACCCCGTGGCCCAAGGTCATGCTTATCACGCAGTCCCAGGCCAGCACACCGCCTGCCACAGCGGTCTATGTCAGTCAACTCTCGTGACTACACACCGTGGCCATCAGGTCAGAGTGCCAGAGTTAGTTGCTGGCCGAATTCACCCCCCACCTTGCTGGGTCCCTGGAATTTTAGGAAGAGGGAGAAACCCTTCCTGGGTTCAGAGAAGCCATGGCCCAGTAGAGGAAATGGGGCCAAGGTAAAAAAAAAACTGCGGAGACTAGCCCAGCAATCCATTTCACAGGTAGCTCCTGAGACCCATGGCTAGGTGCCAGCCTTACTGTCAGCTTGCAGCCTGGAACAGGGGTCCCTCTGTATGGAGCTTATGCCCCAACTGGAGTCCACAGGCAAGAAGCCAGATATAGACACTAATCATGCTCTGTGCTCGGGAGGAAAAGAGGGCACCAGTGGGGAAAAGATGGACTCCTGAAGGAGGCTTCCAGGGTGACAGTTGATCCTAAGGGCGGGGCCCATGGTGCTGCGAATAGCAGAGGTTCCTTGGAGCCTGCAGCCCTGGGAGAGATGGTGCCGCCCTCAGGGCTGGCCTCAGCATGGAATTCATTTGCATGTGGGCCTGGGGTGGACTTTGCCTCCAGAAGGGCCAGAGGATGGGTGCTTTGCTCTTCAGCCCAGATGGCCACAGACAGCCTGCTCCTGTGCCCAGCCTTGCCCCTGCGACTGAGGATTAGACAGTTGAGAGTGGTTCTCCACTGTGTATGGTGGGTAGTGACCGCTTGACCTCCAGACAGCTCTTTCATTCTGGGTTTCTGGGAAGCCTGGCCTCCGTCATGCTGACTGTGTCTGAAACTGCTGCCCAGTTACTCATCCAGTGTGTCTAGGGGACATTAATTTTTTCCAGGGCCTTGCCCTATTGGCCAGCAGTTGATTTCCCCAGATGACTCCTGACTCTCACTCTGTGGCTAAATGACCTGGAGTAAAAGTGCTGCTTTGAAAGGACAATCTGGAATTGGGAGGCCCCCTCCCAGAGATCCGAGGTAGAGAGCACGTGGGGCGGGTCGATTCTCCTCATTGCCACGAGAGGGCAGCCGTGCACTCTGGTTGGAGCCTTGCCCTCTGCTGTTCTGAGGCTGCCAGTCGCCAGGAGGGGGCACCTACATAACAGGAGGGGGAGGGCAAGAGGAGGGGCTTGGTTCTGGGAGCAGCTCTGGGGCTAGAGCAGCAAGGGGATCTGGGGTCAAGAAAATGCCAGGGAAGCTGATTGCCTTTGTTAATGGCCTGGATCTCACTAGACACCAATCTCTGAGCATCTCCCAGGGACAAGAACTTGAGCCACCTGGCGTAGGCAGGGGGTCATTCTCTTTAGGTTGGTTTTTCCCCTTCTGCCTAAACCTGGCAGAGCCCATTCTTGGCTCAGGTCTGGGAGTAAGCTTGGGCCAAGTGTGTTAAACCAGGTGGGCTGTATGTTTTGTGCATGTTCTTTTTATAAAAAATTGTTTGTAATTACTCAAGCAATATGTGCTTACTGTATTGAAATCAAACAATAGGGAAGGGAGTGTGTGTTTTCTAAGGGAGTTCCCCGGGGCTTGGCCATTTGTTGAGCCTTATGAAAGCACTCTCCCTTTGGGGGGTGGGGTATGTATGCACCAGCTAGGTGCTGGGATGAAGAGGCAGCTCAGGCAGCCTGGACTACAGATGGCTGTGGAGGGAGGGCTGTCCTGCTGGAGGAGCGGGCACTTTGGAAAACCCAGCCAGCAATTTGGGATGACCTCCCAAGGCGTATTTTCAATCAGCAGCAATTTTGTCTTATTCTTCGTAGCCTCCCAATATTTGCAGTGCTGGAGGGCAGGAGACAGCTTGTGTTAAAGGGAGTTCGGGGACTACAGTCCCCCAACAGCAAAATCCGTGAGGCCTCCCAGCAGTCACATTTCCAGGCCCAGGAAAACTCTGAGTCCCCTGGGGGAGAGCACACCCCCTCCAGCCTCTCTTAATGCACAGGCTTTGTTGTTAGCACTCACACCCACTGCCCTTGCTGGAAAGGAAAGATCCCTTTGGCTGGACAACCTCAGAGCCCTCCTCCAGGAGTGCCACATCCTCTTGAGTGGCAGGAGTTATGGTGTCAAGGAGAACTTTAACTTTCGAAGCTGGCGGTGTGGGTCTGTGGCAGGCATGAACAGCTTGCTAACCATTTGGATTTCCCCTGACCTTGTCTTCTGATTCAGCCCTCGAGCTTCAGGGTCTGTGGTCCTCTGGGTCTTTGACAACAGCCTCGTCACCTGCCAGACCCTGGGCACCTGGTACCTGTGGAGGCTCCGTTCTGCAGTACAGTCTCTCATTCTCTGTTTCCGATCAAAGTAAACAAAGAAAAAATGGTGAGCAACCAACTGTATGCAAAACACAGTGCTAAGCTCTGAGTAAATCAAGGACACGCTAAGGTAGCAGACTCAGCTTCTCAAACAGGTGTGGGCTGTGAATGGGCTATGCATGCACTCATGCGTCCCTTCATTCATTCCATTAGTGTTTGTTGAAGGCCTGTTGTGTTTGTTGAGAGTGGGCCTGGTGACCAGGCCCTTGGTATCAGTGGGCACTTTGTGAAAGCTTAACCAATTGGATTCCTGGAATTCCAGAGTTTACATGACCAGGAAATTGTAACTGTGCCTTGCTCAAAAGCTACAGGCATTGCCTTTCTCAGGGCTTTTTCCAGCCCAAGTAGAGTACTGTCTGAACCCTTGGTGCCTGTGTTAAGTCTGCCTCTTCCTCTGGGCAAGTGATGTTGTACAAAGCCAGGAGTCCTCCAGGCTGTCATCCTACCCTTGGAAAATGGGCATTCACTTGCTCCACAATGACTTCTTGAGTTACGTCTTCATACAAGCTTTGTGCTAGAACCTGGGATGTGAAACCCTCTCAGAAGCTGTGAAGACCGAATGAAATGACGTACTTGGGAGAAGCTGCCTGTTGGAGATGAGGCACCGGAGGAGCCAGGGGCAGCATCCCTCCCCTCATGTACATCCCTCCCCAAGGCCCTCTCAGCAAGCTGTTGTCCTTGGTGCCTGTGAGCAGACATTATCCGCACAGCACGTGCTGCCCTTGGCCAACGGGGTACGACTGGACTTGGAACTAGTGGCTTCCTGGCCCCTCCCCATGCAGCCTGCTTCTGGGCCAGGGTTTGTTTGAGGTCCTGTTTGGATATTGTTTAAAGCGGCAGCTCTGCTCAGAAAGGTCAGGATGAGCAACCAGAACAAAGAGAGCTTTCAAAGTGGCCTCTCACGGGGTTTCGGAAAAACCCCAGTTCCACCTGGTGCAGGTAGCATTCGACTTGGGACAGGGTCACTCAGGCGGGTGGTCATCTGGGGAGCCCTTGAGAAATCCTGTCTGCATTTCCATATCCCAGAGGGGTAAACTGAGGCAGGGGCACATTTCCAAAACCTCAGACAGGGTCAGTGTCAGCTAGGGGCCTGAGTCTGTCCTTGTACAGCCGTGGCCACTGGAACTTTGGTTGGTTTTTCTCTTCACATGCATCCAATAAAAATTGGAATTTATCAAAGAGACCTGAGGGTGATTATTTGCTTTGCTGAAGAAGTCCTCGAAGCTTGTTTAAGTACTAAAATCCTTCTGGATTTGAAAATAGTAAAAACACACAACTTCGGGGATATAGGATCATGTTGAGATGCAGCTCCAATTCCTTGATTGTGTGTGTGTTAGGGAAGGCAAGGTCCCTCAGCATCCAAGTTGCTCCTGAGCCCTCCTCCCCCACCACCATGCAATACTGCTGGCCAGGGACCCTCTCCTAGCCTGGGTGGTGTGGAGACCAAAGGCAGAGGGAGGACAGCCTTTGCAGCAGACTGGGAAGATGGGAACACAGTCCCTCTTGGCTCTGGCCTCCTGGTACCGCCTGGTGCAGGCTGCCAGGGAGGAGGCTGGCAGATAGCTTACAGAGTGGAAAATCACCCACAGGTCCCGGGAGCCACCAGCCTCCTGTGATCCGGAGGACCTGGGGGAGCCCCGGGTCCAGCCCCACCCCCGCCTGTGGTCATTTGGCCAGGCCCTCAGGAAAGAGAATTCCACAGATTGAGTTCCCAGTGCCAGTCGTTCCCGGCTTTTCTGGGCGCTCAGGCCGTCTGTCGTTTTCTTCTCTGCTGGTGGTGCCTGGTGCCAGTGCTTCCCTTGGCTGGCTGGCCAGCTTGGCGTTCTTTCCTAAGGCCTCAAGGCTGGAAGGCACCCCTGTCTTCTTCCTCGAGTCCAGGCAGGCTCACAGTCTGCTCCTGGGTGTGGCTGGCCTACCAGGGAGTCCTGTCCCCCATGAACATGGAGCTGAAGGTTCCCCTCAGGCATTTCTATCTCCTTCCCTATTTATAGCTCCTAAACACCCATGCAAACTAATGTGGCACATCAGAACAAAAGCAACAAAATCATTAGGATGCAAATTAGAAAGGGAAGGGAAAATAACTAATATCTCGTGACCCTCTGCTATATGCCCACGTATGCCCATAGCTGCATGGACTCATCTTCCTGGCAGCTGTAGGAGCAGATGAGCACTCCTGCAGACAAGGACACTGGGACTCAGATGCTGCTTCTCTTCCCCAAGATTACAGATTTAGGATCTGATTGCAAAACTTGAGTCCCTTGTCAGACTTCTGGAACCTGGCTTCTTTGCCCAGGAGGACTAGCAGACACTGGGATCATCTGCACTGCTGGTTCTCAAACTTGTGTGGCCATCGGGAACCTCTGGAGATTTGGTTGATGTTGACCAGATGGGACAGATGATGATGGAGATTTGAGGCTGAACAAGAGCCTTGGACCAAGACAGCATCTTATTTGAAAAGTCATGGTTCCCTTTCAGTGGTAAACTGGAAGCTTGAGTTTTCAGCAGCTGTAGGAGAAGAGGATCAGATGGATGGTTTCCTGAAGCTCAAGGGTCCTGGTTTACAACTTGACTCTTTCATTCCAGTTATTGAATATTTCCCAGCGAAAGGCAGACAGGCTTCTCTGGTGCCTGTAGGTCTGACGGGGCAGCAGGAGTGAGCCTGGTGATGACACTACTTCTATTGTCTCCCCTGCTAGGAATGTGGTGAAAGGCATGAGGGAGCTCCGGGAGGTCCTACGGACTGTGGAGACCAAAGCAACTCAGAACTTCAAAGTGGTAACGTGGGGCGCTCTGCGGCTGGGTTACTCTGGGTTACTCAGGGTCGGTCACTCAGAAACCCTGTGGGCAGCCCAAGTGAGGATGCAAAGGGCAGAGGCTGTCGGGGGTGGTGGGTGAGGTCTGCCCCAGACTTAACATGTGGCACTGTGGCTGGTGTTCAGGAAAGACTTGCGTGGTGGGCATGAAGTGGGAAGACAAGACAGGCAAGGGAAGGCCCCACAGGGCCGCTGTGGTGCACCACAGGTCTGCCTTCACCTCCCATCTCACACCACCACTGCCACCGTGGGGAGGCAGTCCCAGCATGCCTTCCCACTCTACCTGGGAGGCACCCTCGGCATCCTTCCATCCCAGCCCTGCAGATCAGCTAGAAGCCCTGCCAACCTTTCCTGCCAGGCGGTGTGCTCATTCTTTGAGATTCATTATGACTTTGTCAGTAACCTTAGCTTTCCTACCCAACACAGGCCTGCCTCAGGCCATGGTTCACCTGAAATCACCTGCTTCAGACTCTAGAATTCCCAGTCAAATATCAGAAAGGGGAGAGCTGCCTGGGCCTGTGCTTTGGGCCCCCTGATGGCCTCCACATACCCGGACCTGAGCCAGGCTCTTAAGAGGACTGAGGAGAAGGAAAATGCCTCTACTGCCCCAGAGAGGAAAGAGGATGAAAGATACAGTAGGAGCTGTCAGAGGGGTGGGGTGGCCTCAATGAAGACACAGAAGTGAGGGTTCCCCTGGACGGGCACCACATTGCAAAGTGGAGAGAGTTGCCTGGTGCCGGGTGATGGTAAGGGGTGGAGAGCGTTCTAGGCCCAGACAGAAGAGGGGGGTGTGCCTGACGCCAGCTCCCCCCTCTCTGTCAGATGGCAGCCAAGCACCTGGCAGGGGTCCTGTTGCACTCTCTGAGTGAGGAGTGCTACTGGAGCCCCCTGTCCCAACCGCTGCCAGAGTTCATGAGCAAGGAGGAGAATTCCTTCATCATGCAGGCCCTGCGGAAACCTCACCTCTACGAAGGAGACAAGTAAGCTTTGCCTGCCCTGCAGGCCCACCTTGCCCCCACTGGAGCCCCTCTCTGCCCCACCCTTCATCAGCCTAGCTTGCTACCTGGCAGGCTTTTTAGGAGCCAAGTGAACTGGAGAAGGCAGTCTTGGGTGGCGGTTGAGAAGATTCCTAGAAATCACCCCAAAGCTGACACATTATCTGGGTTACCTGCCTTCTTAATAGTCTTTGTTAATGACCTTAACACTGATTGATGTTGGCCGGGCACGGTGGCTCGTGCCTGTAAGCTTCAGCCTATGAAGCGGCTGGGGCTAGGGATCACAGTTCGAGTCCCACCTGGGGCCCGTAGCGAGACCTAGTTCCAAAGAATAGCTAGGCATAGTGGCGCGCGCCTATAATCCCAGCTACCTGGGAAGCTGAGGCTGGGGATTGCTTGAGTCTGGGGTACCTCAGTCAACGAGAGCCTGCGGTTCCATGGGCAAAAATAGCAAGACCTGGTCTCAAAAAAAAAAAAAAAAAAAACAACCAAACAAACAAACAAAAAATACAATGATTGATGTTGGGGTCTGAGATCGGCTTGGCAGAACTTTCCCTTTCCTCCCTTGCCCTGCCTCCAGCTGCTTCATGTCACCGTGCTGGAGGGACATCCCTTCCCCAGGACTATCTGCAGTGTTTCAGTCCCTTTCAGACCATAACTCAGGGGCATTCAGAGAACCAAAGGTGGTATCCAGTGCCTCTGAATTATGCAGGAGGGCATCGCCTTACCAGGGCCGGTGCTGACTCCAGGGCAGAAGGACCAAGCCAGGGCCAGATGCTGTGTGAGGGCCCTGCTTGAGCCAGGCTGCCACTTGTGTCTTTCAGCCTCTACTGCCCAAAGGATAACATCGAGGAAGCCCTTCTGCTGCTCCTCATCAGCGAGTCCATGGTAAGCTCCAGCGCCTTCCTCCTTGCCCCATGGGGTAGGGCTGCAGGCCCCAGGCACCAGCCACCAGCCACCGGGCCTGGTGGAACTCACCACCCAGTGGCTCGCTTGAGCAATCTGCTTGGATCTGCTCCCTGACACAGGGCATGATGCTTGGCTCACTGGGTTTGCTTCTGGGTATGCAAGGCTGCATCTGGGGGCCACGGCCCTGCCCCCAAGTGGGTAAGGACTGAGGTAAGTCCTTACCCACCTCTTCTGGGATTACAAAAGCCATGTCAGCAAGTGAATAGTGTGTGTCGGGCAGCTGTGCCCTGGGCTCGGAGGTTAGGGTGGAGTGGAAGGAGCTTGCTGGCAGGACAAGCTGGATTCAGGTTCCAACTGTGGGGTCAAGGCTGTTAGCTCAGGGCCCAAGTTGTCTATTGTTCCCTAGTCCCATTGAGACTGTTTCTTCACTCATAAAATGACAGCTCTCTATAAGGAATTCACACATTCACATGATTGAGAATTACCCACTCATAAGAGCTGTCCATGTTAACATGTCATTTCTTTGTGCTCTGTGCCCCAAGCATTTTCAGTGTTCTCCACTGAATATGGGCCCCCAGGCAGGCTTGCTCTAGACCCCAGAGATGTAGCAGCAAACAAGACAAAGAAAATCCCTGTGTTGGTGACATTACGTTCTGGCGAAGGGATCAATGTGTTGACGAGAAGTCCAGGGTACCCGTGTCTGAGTGCCATGAAAAATAAAATCCAAAGGGAATGAGGAGTCCTACCGACACCCCAGGCTGAGAATTAGTATCTTTTTCCAACAAGGGAGAGCAATGGGTAAAACAAAATTTAAGGAAAAGGAACCAAAATCCCATGAGCTAGATCTCTGAACAGTCAGAAATGAGTGTTCCCTTGAAGCCACAACCGATGACAGGGATTGTTTAGAGAACTTTTAGAAGGTAGATTATCTCCTACCCAAAAGCACCCCCCTCCTACCCTGGCAAGTAGACAGAAGGAGGGATGCTGAAAGATTGGATTATGGAACCAGTTTTTAAGTCTTCCAGACCAAAAAGGCCTCTTAAAACCTATCCATCCACATACCCATACCTGTCTGTGCATCCGTCCATCTACCTGTCTACCTGTCTGCCAACTGTTCAGTCTTGTTTGAGCAGTTGCAGGATACCAGGTCACAGTTAGCACTGGAAATAGTGAAGAACAGCTCAGCCAAGATGTCCTCCCACCTAGTGGAGTGTAAGTCTAGGGACATGGAAGAAATCCTGAACCCCTTCTCAGAAGGGAACAAACCTGATGAACCCCAAATGCATTTTCTAGTTTTTGAAAGAACCAGAGTCAAAATCAACCTGATTTTCCTAGGGAAATGGGAAAATCAGGAGCTATGTGGAATTTTGGCTACTTCTAATGCACTGATCTAGGGGCATAAAATTATGTGCTACTGCAAACGAATCTTCGCTCGTGTCCCTGTTTCATTCAGCTGGGCAGGAGGTTCATGGAATCTAAAAGGCTTGCTGTCACATAAGGGTGAGTAGGTGGGTGAGCCTCTGGTGACCAGGACCCTGCAGGTTTACAAACCCACCTCGCACTGCTCCCGGTGTCAGGCATCTGCTGACTAAATCTTGCGTTGACTGTTTGCATCCTGTGTGACTGGGCAAGCTACGTGCCTCCCTGCTTCTCAGATGGGGCTTATAAAATGGAGCTTATAAGGCCTTTCTTCTAGGAGTTTGGGGCTGATTAAGTAAGAAAATAAACAGGAAGGTACCTGGTACATTGTAGCTATTCATTTTGTCCTTACAAATACTTGGTTCTGGGCAGGGCATGGTGGCGCATGCCTCTAAGACGCAGCCTAGAAAGCCACGGCCGGGGCCAGGGATCTCGGTTTGAGTCCCTCTGGGGGCATGTAACGTAGCAAGACCTAGTTCCAAAAAAATACAGTTGAGTGTGGTGACGCGAGCCTGTAATCCCAGCTACCTGGGAAGCCAAGGCTGGGGATCGTTTGAGTCTGTGGTACCCCGGGCAACATGAGCCTGCAGTTCCACAGGCAAAAATAGTGAGACCTAGTCTCAAAAAACAAAAAAACAAATACTTGGTTCTGTCTCAATCATTTTAGAAAATTTAGGTTCATATCTATTTGGGAGAAAAATTGGTTTAGGGATACCATTTAGTTAAAAATATAAGAAAGGACTTGCTGGGTATGATTCCAGTTAGGACGCAGCAGGTGAGCTCAGATTGCTGTAGCTTCTGGCCCCTGGTTTGGCCCCTGCAAGAGCCCTGCTCTGCTGCAGGCTATGACCAGCCAGGATCTCCGCATGCCACTGGCTCTATTCAGGCTGGGGATAGAGCCTGTGGCACAGGCTGGCGGGAAAGAGGGTGGAAGCTGGCCTGGGCCTGACTTGGGCCACTGGGTAGATGCAACGCATCACAGATCCTATTGTTTCTTGGCTGTGTGGACTGGCAGCCTGAGCAGTGGTGGTTATGACTGTGAGTGGGGGAGCCACAGCATGGGCGAAGCATGAGTGTGTCTTCCAGGGAGGAGCAGGCACCAGGCCCAGGAGACTCCCTTCTGGGGTGACTGCTCCTGGGTGTCAGCAATATGCCCAAAGGTCAGGTTTTTGGCCAGCAGAGAGACTATCTCTTAGAACAGGACTGAGCAGGACCTTGAACTGGTTGCTCAGGAAACTTGTGCTTGCAGAGAAGCAGCCCACCTTGGGTTTTGCTTCGGCAAAATGTGAACAGGGTTATTGGGTATTTCCGGGGAGGCCCCTCGAGGCAGCGAAGCCAGAAAGCGAAGGTTCTTATCTCGACTTCCCATCTGCATGCCTTGGGGAACCTGCCTGACATCTGTAAGCGAGGATAATAGTGTGTGAGAAGGTCGTGAGAACTATGAGATGCTACTTACAAAGTGCTCCACAAGTCACTTCCTTTTCCATCTCCTAGATTGATTGTGTCCAGAATTAGAGAGGAGAAGCCGGTCTGGGCAAAAGGACAGGCCAGGCCCCCTGAGCCGGCAGGGGGTCAGGACAGGGGCTGGAGGAGGAACCCAGGGTAGCAGCAGAAACTGTCCTGGAGGCTGTTGGATACTCAGCCTTGACTCCTGGGAGCCTTGCATGAATTAGTTCACCCTCTGCGCCTCAGTGTTCTCTCTGCAGAGGAGGTATAGTGCTTTCCTTCTGCTCCTCCATGGGGTTACTGTGAGGCCAGGGGAGAAGATGAATGTGAACAATTAGTTTCTACAAGTCTGGTGCATGGCACCCATAAAGGTAAGCTCTTTGACCTAGAGTCATCCTATCTGAGGGACTGGCCCTCTGGGGAAGTGGAGAGCCCCTCACAGCCCCTTTGCTAAGGGCCCATATCAGTATCACAGATGCTTGTCTGAAGACTAGAAGTGACTGTTGCTGGCAGAGATGAGCCACTAAAGAGATGAGGGTGGGGGGGAGCATGTTACTTTGGCTTCCTCTTGTCTGACCTTCCAAAAGATCTAGGGTGAATGTCCTTTAACATGGAGATACTGCCCCTGACTGGACAACCAGAAGGCCCATGGCCAGGAACAGGGACAACTGCTGAGCCCTGACCAGGATGAAATGTGTGGGTTAAACAGAAGCCATGTGCCCTTGGAGCGCAGGACCGGGGAGTTATGTCTGGGAGAACATCCTGTCATTTTCCCAAGGCTGGCTAGGAATATGGTGGCACACATATTGAGTGTCCACGCATTGCTTTAAGGATCAGGGGCACCCACGTTTCACTGAATTCATTTAAGGATTTTCCTAGTGAGACTTTTGGTGATGGAGGGGAGTGAGTTGGGTTGCTGATGGAGCTGGGGTTTTGAATGACCAGAGGGGTGTAAACTCAAAGGAAAGGGAACTGGAGTATCCCGGGGAGAGATTGGAAGCCCCCATAGTGCCCAAGGACAGGAATCCTCTGAGGCTGCTCTGGTTCCTGAGCTGCACATGAATTTCTATCCTGTCACCAACCCCTTCCCCCATGGCTTCCTTCTGTCCTGTTTCCCCACCCCGCCCCGTTGCCATGGTTATGAACACAGGCTGCCCAGCAAGCACTGAATATTGCACCCAAAGCCCTGCCCCAAAAGCCATAGCAACACAGCAAACTTCTGCTTTTGACTTTCCTTTGGGGAACCACGGGTTCCTCGCCAAGTCCTGAGGGCCCTGATCCCCGCCCCCACCCCCCCCACC
>PVHY01026686.1:0-10804 GCA_004024945.1 Uropsilus gracilis
AACCGCAGGCTCTTGTTGCCCGGGGTACCACAGACTCAAGCAATCCCCAGCCTCAGCTTCCCAGGTAGCTGGGATTACAGGCACGCACCACCACGCCCAGCTATTTTTTTGGAACTAGGTCTCACTACAGGCCCCAGGCGGGACTTGAACCGCGATCCCAAACCCCGGCCGCTTCATAGGCTGAAGCTTATAGGCACGAGCCACCGTGCCCGGCCAGAACTAAAAAAAATATTTAGGAAAAGTATTCTTCTGTTGCGTTTTACACTAGCAAGTGGCATATGAAAATCAGGCAACTTAGATGTGGGCATTTAATTTTAAATCTGATTTGCAAATAGATCTTCTGCATGCCTTTGCATGAGAATTTCAGCCTTCAGATTAATAAACACACTCCGAATCATTATTTTAATGCTATTTGTCATTTAAAAATCTGCTATTAATGGCATTCTTTTGGGTTTACCATAACTGCTGTTAAACTTTAGAAGATTGACCTTCATAACCATTTGACCTGTGTTTTTTTCTTCTGAAATTCTTCT
Source organism: Uropsilus gracilis (assembly GCA_004024945.1). Taxonomy (NCBI): domain Eukaryota; kingdom Metazoa; phylum Chordata; class Mammalia; order Eulipotyphla; family Talpidae; genus Uropsilus; species Uropsilus gracilis. The sequence continues at coordinate 534 of PVHY01026686.1, forward strand.
AAAAAGCACTATTCTTGTTTTAAAATTTTATGTATGTAATGTGTTTATTGAAGGAAAGGTAAACAAGAAAGTGGAGAAAGCAACTTTTAACGTTTTATTGCATCTCTTCCAGTTTTTTGAGTCATGATCTGTTTTTAGTAGTAAGATTATATAGTACTTTGTAACCTTTTTTTCACTTAATATTTTGTGAGCAGCTTCTGTTTCCCTTTTATGTTCTGTTACTTAGTTGATTAAGAATTAGTATGAAGAGCTGGATGCAGTGGCTTGCAGCTTTAATCCCAGTCTTGGGAAGCTGAGGCTAGGAATCACTTGAGTTCGTGGGTTCAAGACTACCTCAGGCAACATAGTGAGACTAGTCTCAAAAATAGCTGGGTGTGATGGCGTGCGCCTATAATCCCAGCTACCTGGGAGGTGGTGTACACCTGTAATCCCAGCTATCTGGGAGGTGCAGGTTTGGGACTACCCTGGGCAACATAGCAAAACCTAATAGCAAAAAAAAAAAAAAGAAAAAATACAAAGCAAAAAAAAAAAAAAGAATTAGTATGAGGAGCTTATGATGAAAGACTTGTTGGAAGAAGTATCTTGTACCTGTTATTCATAACTATATGCAATTTTGACTATATTTATGCTTATTGGAGGTGGCTTGACAACCCGCTTATTGAGATTCAACTGAGGATTCCAATACCTCTTCTCATTTTTCTCACTATTATATAAATCATGTAATTAACCAGTCCTCTGTTTGGGGGCATGTAGATGATTTTCAGTTTCTGACTTAATATTATGTACTATACCTTTTTTTTTTTTTTTTGAGACTAGGTCTCACTGTTTTTGCCCATGGAACTGCAGGCTCATGTTACCCGGGGTACCAAGGACTAAGCAATCCCCGGCCCAGCTTCCCAGCTGGGATTATAGGAGCACGCCACCACGCCCAGCTATTTATTTTTTGGGACTAGGTCTTGCTGTGTTGCCCAGTGGGACTCAAACTGTGATCCCTAGCCCCAGCCACTTCATAGGCTGAAGCTTACAGGCACAAGCCACCGTACCGGCATATTATATACTATAATTTTAAAATACTTTTTATTATGGAAAATTACAGATATACACTAAAATTAACAGAAAAGCTTAGTGAATCCGTATTTATTTGATTTGCAATCTACTGTTTTGTTTCAGATACACATTTCATTGTTTTTTAAAAATATTTAAATGTAATTCTAAATATAATATAATTTCACTTATATAATGTAAATTTCTCAATGTGTAAACATTTTTAGTATCTCTAAAAGATGAGTGCTTTAATAAAAACCACGTCATAATGACATAGCTAATAATCACTTCAGCTTTCCCCGTTTATCTTAAAAAATGCCTTCAAATCAGCAAATAAGACCTGCATATTGCAGCAAACCAACAAGACCTGCATTTTTGAATTTGTATTTTGAAATTTTTACTATAAAATTCATCTTATCTTTCTAAAGTAAAATATGTTAGATGAAGATTATATTTGCTTTTTCTTTAGGCAAGTCTACTATTATGTCTTACACAGTCATTTTTTTTTTTTTTTTTTTTTTTGAGACTAGGTCTTGGTATTTTTGTCCATGGAACTGCAGGTTCACATTGACTGGGGTACCACAGACTCAAGCAATCCTTAGCCTCAGTTTCCCACATAGCTGGGATTATCGGTGTGCACCACCACACTCAGCTATTTTTTGGGACTAGGTCTTGCTATGTTGCCCCGAACGGGACTAGAACTGCAATCCCTAGTCCCAGCCGCTTCATAGGCTGAAGCTTACAGGCATGAGCCACCATGCCGGCTTAGTTTAATTTTTTTTCTGTTTCAGAACATCTAGAAAGATGTTTTGAAATTCACTCCTTTAGAGCCCATTACAATGTATACTCAATTTAGAATGATTTACCAAAGTTTAATGAAAGTTAAACAGTATAGTCATGGTGTAAGGAAACAATTAGATTGTATAGTACACTAAAGCTTACAACCTCCAGACTTTTGCCACCACTGTGCCTAAAGGGAAAAGGGGAAGAAAAGGTTACCAGAACCTGGAAAGAAAGGACTGCCTTTGGAAGAACTGTATTCCTTGACACAGTCAATTACAGGTGGCCTGTATTCTACAGTCAGTTTTTCTCTCCCTCCAGTCTGCAGAGAGGAGAAAGGGTGGAAAGCAGCTCTAAAGGGCAAATGGAAGAAATTCAGCCAAAGAATAAGTTAGCTGATGTGTACCCTTCAGTTCTGTTTCAGTGTGTACTTGAAGTAATAAAAATACATTTTTACTAAATATTGTATAAGTACCGCGTGCTAACCGATTGCGCCACTGGAGCTCCTACTAAATATTGTCGATGTGGCAGGCAGGATCAATTTTTCTTTTATGAAAAAACCTAATGATTTAAGGAGGTTTTTTTTTTTTTTTTTTTTTTTAAACATTGTGATTTTGGAAATTCTCTTGATAAAACTGATCCTTTTTGAACCTTCTGTTTTCCTGAAAGAATCTTTTTTCCTTAGAATGACAGTTTCTTATTATCAAGACAAATTAATCTTGACCTGTGAACATGAAATGATCCGCCTTGGTGGGATATTTTAAGTGTAGAAAGTTTAGAAGACTCCAGTAAGGACAGGGTAGTGAATGAAGTTTTAACTACTTGAACATCCTAAACTTATACATATCCAAAAAAAAGTAACTAAAGTATATGGGAGCTATTTGTACAAGCGGAACAAACAGTATATAAGTACCTTTTGGTTAAAAAAGAAAAACAGAAAAATGCAAATTAAAACTAGTTTTAAAAAGAAATTTCTTGTTAAGCAGTTGTTTGAGGAAATTGGCAGATTTGGAAGCCTAATAGTGCAGTAATAATATATATTGATAGTTGCCCTTGGATGAAGATATAGCTTCAGAATAGGAGCTATTACTTCCTATTATCTCTGTCCAATAGAAGGAGCAAGGAAGTACCTTCTATGTTAAAGTTCTCCGCTAGCTTAATGCTCTGAGGTGTTTTCAGAACCTCTTCAGTATAATTACAGAAGTTGAAGTGTGGTACAACCCTTTCCAGAGTGGGCTTTGTTTTCTGCTAAATGCTCTGAATATCATTTTGGGGGAGAATTGACTTGTGAATTAATGTGATTTAAAACTTAAGAACAGGGCTACCTTGGCTAGCTCAGTGGGTAGAGCATGAGACTCTAATAACTTAAATACAGAATAAACTGTTAGTCAGAAATGAATAAATATCATTTTCATTTTTCCAGGACAGATGGGAGTTTTGTGGTTCATGATATACCTTCTGGATCTTATGTAGTGGAAGTTATATCTCCAGCTTACAGGTTTGATCCTGTCCGAGTGGATATCACCTCAAAAGGAAAAATGAGGTAAGAGCACCTGATTTACTTTTCACCAATGGTTAGGCTAGTGCATGCTTAATAATATATTTGTTTTAGAATATATAGTTAAAAAATTCTTAAATAACAGACATTCCTTAAATTATTGAAAGCATCTTTATATTATTTTAGTCTAAACATTTATAATGTCATAAAGTTGAACTTCCTCTTGCTTTGGCTTAATGTTTGTTTTAAAACTGTTAATATAATTGTATAGAGGAGAAGTAAGATAACTTATTGTGGTAGCAAAAGCACTGTGAAAGTTATTGCAATGTGATTGTTAAAGTTGGAAATAATTTATTTAACTTTTCTAAGTTGAAATTATTATTCATCTGGTTTTCTTTGTTATTTTTGGTAATACCTCTTAGTATTTATTTGATTGTAGATCGATCTAGAAATTTCTATAGTTTTTCCTTTGTGGAATATTTAGTGTACAATGGAAATTCAGTATTTTTTTTTTAAAACAATGTAATAGATCACATTGTGGAGTTAGTCTGAAAATGAGAATCATGGTAATAAAAATGATAGCCCTATTCTAGAGGTTGACAAACTAGGGGGGGGGAAATTAGAATTTTTAAGTAGAACGCACTTGCTTTTAAGTTGGGGTGAAAAGAATTTTGGACTAATCTGGCCTGTTAATATAAAATACTAGAAACCCATCTGCTTTGGAATCAGTTGTGTAGATGTCCTCAGTGTTCAGATTCAACATTCTGTTTTAATCCTTTTTCTTTTGTCTTTTCATGCCAGTGCTACTCTCTTTAGTGTATTTTGACCAGTTAGTATGAAGCAACATAATTTTTTTCTACCTTCGTAGGGGTATAATAGACAAATACAAAACAGTTTTAAGTGATACTGCCTCTTCTTTGAGCATCACAAAACCACTCTTATGTTGTAGTGGTAAAGCACTTGTACACAAAGGTACAAGGCCTGGTTCCAACAACACAGTTCCCTCACCTAGTGGAAGAACACTCCCACAGGAAAGAAAGAGACTAATGAACTTAACACAGACTAGTAAACAACAAAGAACGGTATTTGAGAGAATGGAGGAGGCACCAGAGGGAGGAGGGAGGGGAACGTGTCCCAAAAACCATTTATTGAGGTTGTGATTTAAAGAATAAAAATAACTAACTAAATAAATAAAAACAAAGGTCAAATAATTTTAGTTTTGGGGGAACTATATTTTATTACCAGCCTTTTTGATTTGTGCCAAGCACACCTAGGTTGAATAAAATGAGATATTAGAAAATATGTTCATTTTGTACCATGATAATTATATTTGAGTTAGTATCACTCCTAAAATGTTTTTCTTCTTTCTTTGCTTTTTTTTTGATATGAAATGTTTTTCTAAAGTGTTGCATATAAATGAATTAGTCACACTTATCCTTTATATCAGCTACACACTAGTTCATTGATGGATTTGCCATTATTTATATAAATAGCCCAATTGATGAACAGGTAAGATTTTTTTTCTCTTCTCTTTCAACATATAAGGTGAATAGAGAAAGTTATTTTATAGCAATTGAAATTTTTGATATTATCATAAAACTAATATTATGATGACCTTAAAAATACTTTTTTTTTTTAAGAGACTAGGTCTCGCTATGTTGCCCAGGGTAGTCTTGAACCCGTGGATTCAAGAGATTCCTAGCTTCAGTCTCCCAAGGCTGGGATTAAAGGCACGTGCCACCGCACCTGGTTTAAAATACATTCATGAGAAACTTTTTTTCTAAGTTAAATCATTGTGTTAAGAGGGGGTGGGTAAAAAAAGTCATAATACTAAAACATTCTACTTTGTCCAAAATCTAATCTTATTTCTTGCTATTTATAGTAAGAGTAAAGCTTGAGTTGAAGGTAGTATCTTGTAGATATGTATATAAATATTTTGATGTATCATATGGATTATTACAAGGTAGATGACCCTCAGAAGATACTGACTTTTCTCATGTTTTTTTAGAGAAATAATTTTAAATTGTATATAAACACAATTCTGGTATCTTAAATCTAAACTTTAAAGAATTTACCATTTTTCCAGTGTTTTAGAATTGTAAGCTTGGGGGGAGGGATTAAAGTATATGTTAAAAATTGGTTTGAAAGCTTTTTAATTTTGGAAACACTGAATATTGGAGGGAATGAGAACTGTTAAAAGGGAATACCTGTTTACTAAAAACCATACTTTTATTGTTTTTTACTCTTAATTTTGAATAGAAGAAGCAAATAGAAATTTTTTTAAATATAAAGTTTTATTTGCTTTTTTACCTTGGGTAAAGATACTTCTGGCTTTAGCATTTAAGGGCTGGTTGCAGCAATGAGATTCATATTCTCGATCCATTGCTGATGATTGGATGCCTGAAGCATAGATTAAAAAAAAAAACCCAAAAAACAGGGTGCTTATTATTTTAATGATTGGGAATGGGAGAAAGTAGAGAACAATACGGGATTCACATAAAAGACCCTAATCTTCTGGACCAGTGTTTTGTAAACAGTCATGGTGTTAGTTTCAAATACATGTTGGGCTCCTGTTTGTGACATCTGGCAGAATGAAAAATCTTAGAAATGCTGGATAAAATTTGACATTTCCTTTCATAAAAGGAATAAGGGAGATCCCCAATGAATAAACTATAAACTACTTTCCTACCTAGGAGTTTTGATGTTCTCTCAAAAGACGTAGATTTTACTGGCAGTGTACAGGTAGGAGGCAAGCTTAAGCTTACCTTGAAGTCAGAATTAGATCTAAAATTAGATTCCTCCTTGAATCCTTCTCACTGAAAGACCTGGATTTTGGTGGTGATAATCACAATCCTACCCTCATTGAAATTTGTAGTGGAACCTAATACTTCCTTTATGATCCAGAAATTTCCAAGATGATCAGTTTACAAGATGAACCCTGGTCATGGTCCTAACTCCTGTGAGAGACAAATACATATCTACATATCCTCTTTTAGAGGAGGATACTCTGTTCAGATCCACAGATGAGTAAAGTTCATTTGCTTATAAAATACCCAAGAAAGCAGTGTGCCTTAATCAACAGACTTCCAAGAACTTTGGATAGTAGAATTATTGAATATAGACTCAAATAATTTACAGAGTATATTCAAAATGCTTAAAAGATAAAAGACATTGCCAAAAAATAAGATAATACCAAAATTGACCATAATACTTAAAAAGGAATATTATGGAACCCCTGCAATAAATAGAGTATTGGAATACAAAACTCAATGACGATATTAAATAGCAGATGTGTGATGAACTGGAAGATTTCATTACAAAAAGTTACCTAGAAACAGATAAAGGAATAAACACTGAAAGTGAGAATTTACCAAGATATGGAGTAAAGAATGAAAACATCTAATACTTGTTTACTAGTTCCAGAAGGAAATGTTAGAGAAAATAGAAGAGGCAGTATTCAAAGAGTAAGCTGGAAAATGTATGAATATGGATGAAAGTTTTAATTAAAATCAGTAGCAGCTGATGAAAACATTACTTAGGGCACTGTTGTACCACTGTAATTGTAAAATCATAGAAGTTTCCTGCAAAATTGTCTTGAAAATTAGGTAAACCCAATAACGCAGTTCTCAGACAATCAAAAAAAAAAAAGAAAAAAATCTAGCTTTTTTTTGTGTGTGTATTTATAATCATCCAAGACCTTTAGAGCAAGAATTCTAAAAGAAGTTTTGATATAACAGAGATACTAAGAACTTGTCCAACAACCCCGCAGGCCTTGGTAATAACAGAACACAGCTAGAAACTAGATCTTTTGTTTCCAAATCTGGTGTTCTTTGTCTATATTTTGTTAGGTATTTTAGATATGCAGATAAAGCTACTTTGGTCAAATTTTTCTAGACCAAAGTTTAGAAGTCAGAGCATTTTTTCCCAAGGTTAAGGTCATTATAAGGCATCACTAATATATTTTTTTTTAAAATTTATTTATATATAAATTTCACAACATTGTAATCTCAAGGATTCCCCCCCTCCCTTCCCCCTCTTTCCCTCCTGTTCATAGTTGTGCTCTTCATTTTGGTGCTTAGCTTGTTTTGACTTTCCTCAAGGCTTTTGTTTATTTTTTTTTTCACTATATCCCATACATTAGTGAAACCATTTGGTTTCTGCCTTTTTCTTTATGGCTTGTTTCTGCTAATATGATTTCTTCTAAATACATCCATGTTGTTATGAAGTCATCAAATTTGTCATTTTTAATTGATGAGTAATATTCCATCGTGTATATATATATACCACATTTTTTTCATCCAGTCATCTGTTTTGGGGCATTTAGGTTGTTTCCATGACCTTGCAATTATAAATTGTGCTGCAGTAAACATCCTGGCACAGGTGTCCTTTTGTACCCACATTGAGGTCTCTTTTAGGGTAGATTCCCAAAAGAGCAATTGCTGGGTCAAATGGTAGTTCCATTTTCATTAACTTGAGGGTCCTCCACACCCCTTTCCATAGTGGTTGAACTAGTTTACATTCCCATCACTAATATATTCTAAACAGTTCTTTTAACTAGTACTATTTTTAAGCATATTACTGATATTTTTTCAATATTGCTTTATCAGAGCAAGATATGTGAATTACATCAAAACGTCAGAAGTGGTCAGACTGCCCTATCCCCTCCAGATGAAATCTTCAGGCCCACCTTCTTACTTTATTAAAAGAGAATCATGGGGCTGGACAGACTTTCTGATGAACCCAATGGTATGTATCAGGCTACAAGATACTATTTTTTCTAATCTCGAGTAGACTTCCTGGCAGTTAAAAACTTCTCACTCCCGTGAAAAAGAAAGTTGAGGTTATTTTGTTGGATGACAGGATAATTGTGAATAGTTCATGGATTTCAGAAAAATACTTGCTTTGGGAATATACAATTAAAAAAGTATATAATAGGGGCTGGGCATGGTGGCGCATGCCGTAGGTGGCAGCCTAGGAAGCCAAGGCCGGGGCCAGGGATCGCGGTTTGAGTTCCGCCAAGGGCACGTAGCGAGACCTAGTCTCAAAACAACAGCTGGGCGTGGTGGCGTGCACCTGTAATCCCAGCTACCTGTGAAGCTGAGGCTGGGGATTGCTTGAGTCTGTGGTACCCCAGGCAATGAGAGCCTGCGGTTCCACAGGCAAAAATCGCGAGACCTAGTCTCCAAAAAAAAAAAAAAAAAAAAAAAAAAAAAAAAAAAAAAAAAAAAAAAAAAAAAAAAAAAAAAAAAAAAAAAAAGTATGTAATAGGAAAAAAAAAGTGTGCAATAGGAATTGGAAACATTCTTATTTACGATGAAATGTTTTAAATTAGAATAAGAGTTTATGGTAAGTCACACATACAACTTGTCTATATCCTTCATTCCACATGTGTAATCTATTTTCTTTTTTTAAGCAAGTATAGTGAACACAGAAGTTATTCTGTGTCAATTTAAGTCCTTGATGTTATCAAGAAACTAATGTTATATTATTCACTAATAATAAAACATTAGTAGAATACTTTAGAAACAAATCGACCTTTTTTTTTTCTTTTTGCTGCTTTTGAAAGTTGAATTATCTTGTCTATGTTTTACTCGTATTCCTTGCTGATAGCTCTTCTAGAGAGGAATACATTAGTGCCTAGAACCTGCTGTCTGGGATAAACAGAAGGATAAAGTGAATGGGGTGTGGGGCAGGAGGAAGGAATCAGCAAAGGAATCCCAAAGCTTATTGAGAAATATCTTTCATGTTTTTATTGAGAAATATCTTCCATGTTCTCAGTCTTTTAATTCCATGGTAGTATATCTAGGACTAGACACTTCTGTGTTATTTTCCAAAACTGGTCTGCTGAAGTAGTTTTAGTACTACATTGTAGGCTCTAGAAGATATACATTAATGTTAGAGGGACAGGTTCTCTAAAAACCATGGAGTATTTTGCAAAGAGCAACCTGGCTGGCTCTCAGAATCATCAATCCCAAAGCCAGACTACAGACTGGAGAAAGTGAATAGTTAGTTCCTTTTGCAAATGTTTTATGTTTAATGAAACTGTAAAGTTTGCAAAATGTTAGGTGAGACAAATATGAAGTCTAAAAATGTATAGATAAGGCTCTTATGCACTTATACTCTCATATAGTAGTTAGACATTGAGGAATAGCTTGCTATCAGTAGGGCTGGCTTATAGAATTGAGGTTTTATTCTATACGTAACATTCTGTATACATTATTTGAATATCTAATTTCATCTCTGATTGTTAAATACAAATGCTTTTACATTGTTAAGTGGGAAAAACATTTTCTGAATTCTTTTTCTTTGACAGGTTATGATGATGGTCCTTCCATTATTGATATTCGTGCTTCTCCCCAAAGTGGTCAACACAAGTGATCCTGATATGAGACGGGTAAGATTGTTGCCCATCTCTGGATACTTTAAAATTTTCTGTTGCCTAGTCCATCCATTGTGACTGCCTGACTTGGGTTTTCTCAACTTTATCTTAATTCTCAAGCCAAATCCATCTAGAGGTTGTGTATGGTGTTCCTGGTATTTAATTAGTTGTTTCCATTGGACTAGGTAAATTCAATTGGTTCTGCCTCATAAAGATTTGAGTCTTCATATAGCTGAAACTTTCTACTTAGTATTAACCTCTTGTGCCTCTCATTAAAAATAGTTGAAGTGCATCCAAATAGTTCAAGTTAATCAAATATTTTGCAAAATAACTTAATACTCCTTTAAAAATACACATTTACTTGTTCACACACACAATCAGGTAGACCAAGGGAGAAAAATAGAATAGTGGCTTTGAAACTCTGTATCACAAAACTGTTCTGCTTTGGCAAGGGTTGCCAAAGTAGGATGCTTTAATTTGTGCTATCACTTCATCTCTTTTTAATATTGGCTTCCATATTAAATTTTAAGGGTTTTTTTTTAAACCTTTATTCTTTAATCTATCCCCAAA
>PVHY01026687.1:0-16990 GCA_004024945.1 Uropsilus gracilis
AAGGGGTGTGGATGGGTCTTAAGTGCACTAATGGAGATCTAGATGAGGCTAAGGGAGCATGGGGAGTGTTCAGGCCCCAAGTCCAGCCCCTTCTGTCCACACAGGGCCAGGCTGCAATGGAAGACTGTGACCAGGACAATAAAAGTGCCCTGGGCAGCCCTGCATTCCCGACCTCCCAGGAAGAGAAAGAAGAGGCGCCTGGGGCAGATGCAGAGCTAGGGCCTCAGCCTAGTCTCTACAGCTACATCAGAGATGACCTGTTCACATCAGAGATATTCAAACTAGAACTACAGAACGTGCCCCGGCACGCCAGCTTCAGTGATGTTCGCCGCTTTCTGAGCCGCTTTGGCCTGCAGCCCCATAAGACTAAACTCTTTGGTCAACCCCCCTGTGCTTTTGTGACATTCCGCAGTGCTGCTGAGCGTGACAAAGCGCTTCGTGTGCTGCACGGTGCCCTCTGGAAGGGTCGGCCACTCAATGTGCGCCTGGCCAGGCCCAAAGCTGACCCAATGGCCAAGAAGAGGCGGCTTGAAGAGGAGGGTGAGCCGCCAGCCACATGCATTGCCGATGTAGTGACCCCTCTTTGGACTGTGCCCTACCCTGAACAACTTGAACGGAAGCAATTGGAGTGTGAGCAGGTGCTGCAGAAGCTTGCCAAGTGAGTGGGCACAAGTATCCCTTGGTACCAAAGCTCTGCTGTACACGAGCTCAGCCTGCCCTGTTTGTGGTATTGTACGCTGAGCTAACCAAGTCAGTTGTCAGTGGAGATTGTGAGGTGCCAGAGGCCTGGGCATTTGAAGAGTGGCTGGGGACAGGTGGGAGCCAATACGCTGAGTCCAGCTTCCTCACACTGCAGGGAAATTGGAAACACCAACCGTGCCCTGTTACCATGGCTGCTCTCGCAGAGACACAAACACAACAAGGCCTGCTGCCCACTGGAAGGGATCAGACCCTCACCCCAGCAGGTCAGGTGCAGATGTTGCCACCAATACTCATCCTGTCTTTACAAAGCTTCCCTCATCTTTTCCTTTTCTTGTTTTGCTTTTCTTTCTGGTTTTTAGCACATCCATTATCAAGTCTCATCCCTTGGATTATTCATCCCAATAAGGCGATAGGGCTTCTCACCACCATTTCTCACTCACTGGGGCATTCCCACTATGCATGACTGTTGTTTATGTGTGTCTCTGCCTCCCTCCACTCTCCTTGCAGACTGAATATCGTAACAAGTGTGAATTTTTGGTTGGTGTTGGAGTGGACGGGGAGGACAACACTGTTGGCTGTCGGCTCGGCAAGTACAAAGGTGGAACATGTGCTGTGGCACCCCCTTTTGACACCATGCACATCCCCAAGATCACCAAGCAAGTGGTGAAGGCCTTCCAGGAATTCATCCGGTAAGGATGGGCTGGTGAGCTCCCAGAAGCTTTGAGGTGATAGGGGAAAAGGGTGGATAGCAGCCGAGGATCATGTGATGATCATCAGGTGGGTATGGCAGAGGGGAAGGGGGATGAAGGCTGCTCGGCCAGTCCTGGTAAGCACATCCTGGTTCCCACAGGTCCACGCCGTATTCTGCTTATGACCCAGAGACATATTCAGGCCACTGGAAGCAGCTGACTGTGCGTACCAGCCGCCGCGGGCAAGCCATGGCCATTGCCTACTTCCACCCCCAGGTCTGAAAGGTAGTCCTGCTGGGAGAGAGTGTCTAGCTCCGAGTGGGCCTTAACATACCAACAGCATTTTCCCCACTGTTCACTCCAGAAACTGAGCCCTGAGGAATTGGCACAGCTGAAGGCTTCCTTGGTACAATACTTTGTGACAGGGCCAGGCAAGGCCAGTGGGGTAACCTGCCTGTATTTCGTGGAGGAGGGACAGCGGTGAGGAACCAGGTAGGTGGGGGTGGAATGGGTCCCTTTGTGAGCTAGTGATACTGACAAACCTGCCTACTACCCACAGAAAGACACCTAGCCAGGAAGGCCTGCCACTGGAGCACATGGCTGGGGACCGATGCATCCACGAGGACCTGCTGGGGTTGACCTTCCAGATCTCCCCTCACGCCTTCTTCCAGGTAGACCAGCATTCCTCCAGGGGTCACCAGGACAACTTGGAGACCTGATTTGATGTCAGGATGTGAAAAAGTGGGTTATGGTGGGAACAAGCCTGATAGTTCTAGGGAACAGCATTCAGGTAGGGAATCCTCAACAGCTATGCAGTAGGGAAAGAGATCATTTTCTCTAATTAGAGGCTTGTGATGTGGGAGAAATCAAGGTAATGCCAGCATTTTGGGGTACATACACTCTGGCCGTATTTGCAGAGGTGCTGCTGAAAGAGGGTCTCAGAAATTTAACACTCATAGAGGAAAGTCATGCAGAGGTCAGCATCAGTTTCATTGCATAAAGTCAGGGCATCTTATGGATTGGATAGTCCATAAACTAGCCTGAAGGAGTGGGAAAAGACAGGGGAAGCTGGGGCCTGGGCTGTGAGTCTCTATAAACAGGAGTGCCCAGAGGATGCAGATAGGGGACAGTGAAAGGTAGGCAGGCTGACTTATGCAAGGGTTTGTCCTCCAGGTGAACACCCCAGCAGCCGAGGTACTATACACGATCATCCAGGACTGGGCCCAGTTGGACACAGGGAGCACAGTACTGGATGTGTGTTGTGGCACTGGCACCATTGGCCTTGCTATGGCCCGGGTAAGTCCTATTCTAGATGAGGTACGGGATCTCCCCATCCACCCATCCCTGCACTCTCACTGCCTTCTGACCCCAAGGATGCCCATCGTGAAGACTGAGGTTAACTCCTGGCCTGTCCCAAAACCTTTCCCACCCCCCACCCCCCTCAATACCTCCTATTGCTTTCTTCCCCAAGGAGCCCCTCAGGGTTAGAGGTGGGTAGGGTCCCATGGTTTTGTGCCCTCCCCATACTTCAGAAGGCGAAGAATGTCGTGGGGATTGAGCTGTGCCAAGAGGCTGTGGAGGATGCCCGTGTCAATGCCAACAACAATGGTGAGAGTCAGCGCCACACAGTGGACAAGCAGCCTTAGAGGTCACAGCTACTGCTGTATCCCTTAAGATATCACCTGGTGGCCATCATGTGAAACCCAATCCCCAGGATGGGGAGCAGGGGTGGGGGGGTCCAAAGTGAAAGGTCAAGGTTACCAGATCATCCTAAGCTATCTCTAGCCAAAGGTTGCAGGACAGCAGGTATTTGGGCACGCCCTGCGGGATCGGGTGCCCTGACAGGGCTGCTGTGCCATCTCTAGAGCTGAGTAACGTGGAGTTCCACTGCGGGAAAGCGGAGGAGCTGGTGCCTGCCTTGGTAAGCAGACTGGCCTCCCAGCAGCTTGTAGCCATCCTGGACCCGCCTCGTGCTGGCCTGCGTAAGTGCTTCTTGTCGGGGTGGTGCAGGAAGAGGGCGGTGGTACTGGGTGGCACACCAGGCTGCACAGCCTCAGGCTTGCCCCGCCTCAGGCCTGCCCCACCTACTGCTTGGGTCATACCCTTCATCTCCTTGCTTCTTCAGATTCCAAAGTAATCCTAGCCATCCGCAGAGCTGAGAACCTCAAGCGGCTGCTGTATGTCTCCTGTAACCCCCGGGCAGCCATGGGCAACTTTGTGGAGTGAGTACAAGGTGGTCTGGGGTGGACCAGGGCCAAGCCCCCAGCTCCACACTCTTACCAGACTAGAGGCCCTGGCTGGGCCCTGTGTCTGACATTGACATTTGCCTCTCATCAGCCTCTGCAGAGCTCCTTCAAACCGGGTGAAAGGCACCCCTTTCAGGCCAGTCAAGGCTGTGGCAGTGGACCTGTTCCCGCAGACCCCTCATTGCGAGATGCTCATCTTGTTTGAAAGGGCAGAGCACCCCAGTGGTGTAGGGGTCATGGTAACTCCAGTCCAGCCCCCAAAAGAGTCCCAAGATAGCACCCTACAGGAAACTAGGACTGCCTCTTCCTAGCAGCCCCCATCCCTCACAGCAGAGGACTAAAGCAAAGCCTGATCCACATTACAGGGACTAGCCAAGGACTTCCAGTCCTCACATGGCCCCAGGATGCTCAGAGACAAAGAACACAAGACCTCTTCAGGGACAGCTCATCCCTGTGAACTCCTGCAACCCACAAATCTCCCCAGTCCCCCCAACCTTCCCCCAAGTCTTTTGGACCCACTGGACCACAATAAACAATCGCTGAACTACCATTGTATCTGTGAATAAGAGCTTTTGCACATAGGCTTGGCTCCTTCCTGCCTGCCTACCACGGGTGGGGGTGGGGGTGGGGGAGATGAAGGGCACAACTTTGAGCCTTGGGTTCCCTCCAGCACCTTACTGGCCCATGGGAACCGCTAAGAATCCGGCCAGTTAGACTGGGTGTCAGGGTCCTAGCTCCCAGCTCTTCCATGGGGCTAGAAGTTGTGGTAGTTTAATAGAATGGCAGGTTTTATGCCTGATTCCAAGCAGTTGAGAGATATGGGTGTCAACATGTGGGAAAAAGACCACAAGGCAAGGGGTTGCCCTGACTCCTTCGGTGGTGACCAAGAAAGGAGGCAGGTTCACGCTGGGATGTTGCTTAGCTGCTGTGAGAGCAGGTACGTTGAGGAAAACACCCTAGCTACCTTGAGTGGCTCTAGTTAGCTTAAGATCCACAAAGACCACCTGTGTCTCACCCTATCCCCACCTCCCACAGAAGGAAAAAAAAAACACCAGCCATTCCCTCTTAGACAGTTTTGCTTTATGTGTCAATCAAGGCTCACCCTTAACAACCATGGCCCAGCTGCTGCCTGGGAAGTACATGACAGGCTGTGGCTGCAGAGGTGGTGTCAGCCCAGGCGCTCCATGCCCTCTCCCCCTCCAGATGGCGGTGGGTATATAACACAACCACACATGGGCCACACAAGGAAGAAAGGACACAGGTGTCCACAATAAGGTCCACCGGCCTCAGATAACACATCCACAAAGCTTTGGTTCATGATAGCACATCTGGCTGTTTTAAGGGTAAACAGTCATGGTCAGATGATTATTCATAGCAGCAGACAGGAGGCAAGACAGAAGCAGTGTCCATATACAGCAACTTGATTTGAGGATTTTGTTTTATAAAGAACACAGAAGCCAACCTTAAGTCTCACAGGTGGTGAGGGAAGGATATGCTATGGTTGGCGTTCCATCTTCCTAAAAATAGACACCATCCACAGGAGACAGGCACACCTGTGAAATGGGACAGTGCCACGAGCATATGGCACCAGGGACAAGGAGCCAGTGCATCACTACCTCATCTGTTTGAGCAATGCAGGATCCCAAGGACAGCCACATCCCTGGACTCAGAGCAGGGATGTAGTGACCCCCGAAACCTGTCCACAGGGGTCAGGACCGGGAAGCAGGGAGAGCTCTGGACAGAGGAGAGCTCTGACCATGGGGCACTGCCCTTGAGATCCACTGAGGTCCTCCCTCCCAGGAGGACAGCTGCACTGCACAAGCACATGAGCCCTGAAGAGGACCAATTTGTGAACAAGGACAGATTGCACTGAAGGTGGTTGTTTCCAAAGTCCATGTGCTAAGATGCACTAATCATTTATAACAGCTACATGATTCCAAATCTATCATCTACTTTCACTGCAAAAGTTTCTTTCCAAATGCTAAAATATCATAAAAGCTTTGAAAATTGATGGGCGGACAGATGAACTCGACTGCAAAAATTCTTAGTAAAAAGTTGCTGGAGGCCAAGGAAGGTAAAAGGTTCTCAGTTTCTAAGAAGGCATGTTTTTAAGGGTTCGAAGACTTAGAAAAATGGCCCCACAATCCAGCCCAGAGCCAGGGCAACAAGCCAGGAGATCGGCAGACTTCATACATTGACAGTATGTTCCAAAGCTGGAGAATAATCACCTTGATGGTTTGCCTGTAACCTCTGAAAAGGAGTTTTGATTCTGAAATTGTTTATTTTAAACCAAAAAGATCTGAAATAATCCTAACTTCCAATAACTTTCTCCAAAGAAAACAAAAGATAGGGTAGGGTTAAAGGTCAGTGCCAGCATGAGTCTTGTGACCATGGAGCCTGGGTACAAGG
Source organism: Uropsilus gracilis (assembly GCA_004024945.1). Lineage (NCBI taxonomy): Eukaryota > Metazoa > Chordata > Mammalia > Eulipotyphla > Talpidae > Uropsilus > Uropsilus gracilis. The sequence continues at coordinate 6,047 of PVHY01026687.1, forward strand.
AAGGGTCACAGGACTTCAGCAATCACTTATTTCATCTGTCATCCGACTATCATTTGTCACAGTTCATGTTACATATTAAAATTCATGAAAACCTTCATAAAATTACAAGCAAATTCATATAAGTAGGTCCCCAAGCTTGGCTTCCACCTGCACGGACAGGTCGAGTCAATCCTTGAACACATCCACTCGCACCTATGGGCAAGCCCCCCAGGAAGAGCTGAGTGGTCCTGGCTGTTCCTGTGCACCAGAGTCCCACCCCTCTGGCCCAACCTCAGACACAGGGCCACAGGGGAGGAACTTAGATGGGAGGCCCAAGGCTGCACTGAGTGGCGTCGTGGTCTCCCAGGCAGCGCCCAGCCCCACTGCTCCCCTCACACGTCCACAGTGCACAAGGGCTCACCACCAGGCTGGGCAGATGCTACAATAGACATCTTGGGCTTCTTTCGAGTCTCCTCCTAGAAGAACAACTAAGGTCAGGGCTACGAGCAAGATGCGGCCCAATCTTGGGCAAGAGGCTCTGGGAGGGGATTTGGGCTGGGGAGGCGGAGATGGAGTGGTGCCTGAGTTCTGCAAACGGATTCATCTGGAGGAGGGGACGGATGGTCAGCGATACCAAGTTAGAAAGTCTGACTAAACCAGAGTGGGGGTTGGAAGAAGAATCTCTTTAGAAACCAACACAGAGGCCGGACACGGGGTGGCTCGTGCCTGTAAGCTTCAGCCTATGAAGCGGCCGGGGATAGGGATCGCGGTTCGAGTCCCGCCTCACCTGGGGCCCGTAGTGAGACCTAGTTCCAAAAAAATAGCTGATAGCTGGGCATGGTGGCATGCGCCTGTAATCCCAGCTACCTGGGAAGCTGAGGCTGGGGATGGCTTGAGTCCGTGGTACCCCGGGCAACGACAGCCTGCGGTTCCACGGGCAAAAATAGCGAGACCTAGTCTCAAAAAAAAAAAGAAACCAACACAGCAACACAGGGCATCCTGGTATTTCCCTCTCAACGGGAACACATACCTAGAACTGAAGGGTGCTAGCAGATCACAGGTACCAATTAGGGATCTGTCACCACCCATGAGGGCAGGAGTGAAGAGAATGCTGGACTGGAAAGGGGACCCAAGTAGTAGATGCCACCTTCTCAGTTTTGTACAGGCTTGTAAAAAAGTACAGTTGACAAAGATCTAGTCCTAAAAGCCCCTTACCAGGAGTGCATTCATTCTGTGAGTCGTACTCTCCCCTTCACAGAACTGCTGAGGCCCAGAAGAAGAAAAGGTCCAGGGTGGAAGTTTACCAAGATGCCACTTAGTGAGAGAAGCATAACTAGTGCACTGTCTCTCACTTTCAAATGGCCACTGCTAATTGAGGACCAGGTTCTACACAATTGCAGGCCAGAAATGTCAGCTCTCTAAAAATAAAGTGATTTGACACAAGGATCATGAATGCTAAATCTTGAGAGCAAATCTAATCTTAAAAGTATTGAGGGTTCACTAGAGGAGGATCTTTTCAAGGGTCTGGGGATTATTAGAGCATCAGGAGTGGAACCAACTTTTCCTCCTGCAGCTATTAGCGCGGTGTGGTGCAGGGTGGAGATGGAGAGTGGGGAGGTCTGGCCAGCACAATGCTGGTAGGTCACATACTCACCCTCTCTTCAGCTAGCCTCTTCATCTCCTCCTGCAGTTTGCTCAGGATGTGCAAGTTAGGCTTGTTCTTCTTGGCATACTGCTGCAGCTCAATCACACTCTTGTCTGAAGTCTCCTGCAAGGCACAAAGGTTCGCTGCTCCTTGAATGGACTAGAGGGCTCAGGCCCCAGCATTCTCAGAGCCATCAGCACTCACCGGCTCACAACCCCTGTCTGGCTCTATGGCTCTGCCTCAAGCTCCAGTTCCCTTCCCAAACAACCAGAGTCAAGGCCCAAATCCACTCTGGAGGGGGATAAGGATACCCCCTCCTACCCTACAGACATACAAAGATGCAGACCAGCAGATCTACCCACAACAGGACCGCAACTATGTGCTCCAGAACCATGGAATGTGCAACATGCTCTAGGTCATGGGAGTGGTCTGATTACCTGTTTGACCATCTTGCTGCTTTCCCGGCCATACATGCGTAATAAAGACCCCCAGTTCTTGACATGTGGGTGCAGCAGCTGAAGGATTTTCTGAGAGGCTAACTGTTTCCCAACTCTCTTATTCTTACCTATGAAAAAGAGGAAACCTGGTTGGTGGGGCAGGGTGTCACATCATCTGAGTATCCACATAGCTACCACTGTAGAGAGCAATACAACTGCCACCTCCCCACCCACCTAAAGGTACAGCCCACTCCATTACTGGTGTGGGTCCCAGTATCTCACAGCCCTAATATAGTACCCACCCAACCTCACTTTGTGAAACAGTACAACCCAGCTTTGGGAAGCAGAACATAGCCAGCTTACTAAGCAGCTTTCCTCCTGCAACTACTCTGCATTTCCACATATACATACAGGCAGCAACACAAGTAATGAATCATGTGGTCTAGGACTTCTGGGGGTCAAGCTGGGGAGGGGGTCATGGGAAGGCCTTAGGGGAGGAGTTTCCAGAGAATGTGTGCTTTTTGCTTTTTGAGAAGTTTCTAAGGAAAAGGAAGGCATGGCTAGGACACAGTAGATATGGAGAAGAGTGAGCACGAGTACTAGGAGATACCAAAGGCAAGGCAGGCCAACGCTTCCCAGACAGGCCCTCTGGCTGAGGACCGGGGATGGGTGATCGCAGCTAGACTCCCCCCAATGCCCCATGTCCTGCCTATCTGCTCAGACTGCATCTCAGTGGGATACATCTGTGCTACGATGCAGAGCATACCGAGTCTAAATGTTATTCTCCAGTTTTCCCAGGGTCATTGTGAACACAAATTTCCAATGTGCACAGAACGGTTTTTTCCTTGTTGCTGTTGATTCTTTTCTTAATAGTGGGTGCACAACATTTTAAAATTGTATTTGAAAGTGGTTTCTTCAAATACAAAATTTATGCTATATCTACTAACTCCGGGGTAGTGGTAAAGTCGGAGGAGGGAAAACGTGGGAAAAGATATTTAGGAATTAGAAAACACCAGAAATCTGAAACCAATATAGCAAAATGTTAATGTCTTCTTAATTTCAACAGTGTATATATAGATGTATAATAATACTTCAAAACAAATGCTTCTAACTTAGAACTATTTAAATACACATCAGGACAAGAGCACAGCTGACAAAGCAGCGTGCAGAGGGGCAGGCACTTCAGAGCACAAAAGCATGGAGCAACTGCTGTTGAAACAGGACACCTCTCCTACCATGAGGACCCACGGATGGCAGGGACAGTGGTGACAGAAGGGTAACACATAGACTAGCCAAAAAAAACTGGCATGAGCCTAGGAGATGGGAGAAGGTGCCTCAAGGTGTTTCAGTGTCCAACTGCGATGGTGACAAGCACGCTGAAAGTTGTTAGCTGACACAGTGTAGCTTGGGCAGCAAAGCAGTGGTTGGGTTAGTGGACACACAGAGAGGCAATGCCTCCCAGCAGCCACTGAAAGCATGGTGGTAGAAAGGCAGAGGGGAGAAAATCCTTACACCAGCCTCGCACTGTGTGTTTGCCGCAAGCCATGACATATTCACTCTTCTGGTTTTTACCAGGAACCACTTCAAACTTTATAGATGTGTCACCCATTCCATGGTTTCTTTAAGAGAAAACAGAGACAACAGGTGACATCAGTTGAGGCAGAGGTAATCCTTCAAGAGGTCTCAAAAATGAATACTAGAGAGGACTCACTATGCACATCCTGCTCTACAGGGGCCTCACCACAGAGAACTCTGAGCAGGGAATATTTATGATGGCTCATACTTCAGTTCTGCCCTTGAGCCAAAATAATTGGACAGTGAGGATACTGGAGCAAGGAGACTCCACACCCCCGCTCGTCATTCCCATCTTACCTTTTAAGGCACTCGTGAAGGATCTGATAGGGAGACAACAGTCCCGCCTTGCTGGTCAGCTCGTAGACTCGCGAGTCCTCGATACTGATGTGGTTAAAATACTACGAAATAAAGCATAAAAAAAAAAAAAATAAGCCCTAAGGTGCTGGATCAAAGTAACTGGCTTCATGGAACTACCCACCTCATCCCACTCCTGGGTTCTTTATTACCTTCTCTTTATTAAAGAGGTTCTCTTTATTACCTCACTGAGCAAGTCACACTACATCTCAGCATCCAGCTCCCTCTGGGAGCTCAGCATACTAGGGTATGAAAATCTGGCTAAGCAAGGATGGGTGGCCAATAACCCTGATAGCTTTTTTTAAATTTCAGTCTGCTCAGATAATTAGAAATCAACCGATTAACAACCTTAGGAGAAAAACTTGCAGATCACTGTAACTAAGATTCCAGAAGAAAAGCAGTAAGTCAAACACAAGAGCTGTATTTTAAATAGGCCAAGTCTCTTAAAACCTAAAAACTCCACAGCAGGAAGTACCCCCCAGTGCCTTGAAAGGCCAGACTCTAGTTTCAAACACAGAGTCCTCCTGGACCAATCACAGTGACCAAAGAGCACATAGTTAAAGATGGTTAACATTCATGCATTATACTTCAGAAATTCATTTCAGGACACATCCCACAGTCGGCAAAAAAAATGAAAGAAAACAAACAGCTGGGACTACCTCAAACTAAAAGCCTTCTGTACAGCAAAGGAGACAATAACTAAAACAAAAAGTAACCCAACTGACAGGGAAAAAACTTTTACCCTCCATACAAGGGTCTGATAACAAATATACACAAAGAATTCACACAACAAAAACAAAGTAAAAAACCCAGTTAAGCCGGGCATGGTGGCTCATGCCTGTAAGGAAGCGGCCGGGGCGATGGATCGCAGTTCAAGTCCCGCCAGGGGCCCGTAGCAAGACCTAGTTCCAAAAAAATAGCTGGGCATGGTGGTGTGTGCCTGTCATCCCAGCTACCTGGGAAGCTGAGGCTGGGGATCGCTTGCGTCTGTGGTACCCCGGGCAATGAGAGCCTGCAGTTCCACGGGCAAAAATAGCAAGACCTAGTCTCACAAAACAAAAACAAAAAAAAAACCTGAGCTTGGATGTGAAATGGGTTGAGCACCAGAGAACCACCGATATACTATAATGTTCCGTGACAAAGGTGACACACATGGCTAAAGAACACATGACATGCTCAGAAGCCCAAAGACATTCACCATCGCTAGTGAAGGCCCATACCACGACAATCCACACGAGTGGCCAAAATCATAGTTCACCCACAGAAAAGTCTAGGAACTACAATTCAAAAATATAACAAGGGCCTCTATGACCAATAACAATAAAAGAGGAGAAGCCTGGATGATTAGAGCCCAACAGTCAGTGAGGGAGTACAGACAGCTCCTAAGTAGAATCATTTAGAGACAATAGACCAATTCACTAGAAAGTAAGCTACCACAATGTCCCATTCGAGAAAATGAGTTTATAGTGAAAAATCTATTCCACAAAGAAAACTCCAGATACAGATGGTCCTGTTGGCAACAACAACCAAATCTTAAAAGAAGAAAAGACATCATAGCTGGGCGTGGTGGCGCGCGCCTGTAATCCCAGCTACCTGGGAAGCTGAGGCTGGGGATTGCTTGAGTCCATGGTACCTCAGGCAACGTGAGCCTGCAGTTCCACGGGCAAAAATAGCGAGACCTAGTCTCAAAAAAAAAAAAAAAAAGACCGAAAAGACTAAAGGGCTAAACATGGACAAACAACAAAAAGAAAGGAGTCAAAGAGACCAGAGGGAGCGTGGTGGGGTGGGGTAATCCTATGGGGATCAACAATTATGCAGTCATGTATTGTACAAAATTCAAAAATAAAAATATTTTAAAAATTTAAAAGAAAAAAAGAAAAGACATCAATTCTATATTTTTAAAAAAAATCTGAAGAGGGACAATTGCCAACACATTTTATGTTGCTAGCAGTATACCCTGATAATAGCACACAACACAAGAGAACAAAAGATATCAACAGCAACACAAAAATTCTAAACAGTATCAGGAAAGTGAAATCATTAGCAAGAGAAATATACATGATTTCATGACTTCCTAAAGTGGGGGTTGCTGGAAACCAAGGGCGGCATTAAACAGTCATGCTTGGTATATAACTGAGTACATGTGGTCCGGCCCTCTTTTGGCTTTGTCTGCCTTTAGCATGAACCCAGGGTCCCAGCTCAGACAATATGACCAGTAGAGCATATTGACCAATTAATTAATCTCTATCTCAGTCTCTCTTGTGCTCCCCCTCATGTCCCTTATAAATAAACCTCTTACTGACCTTTCCCCATGTGCTTGCCTTATGTCTTGTCCTGAGTTTTAAGCACCCAGGTCATCCCATTTCCCTCTAAGGTTGTCCTGTTAACTGCAGTTTATACCTATCATGGGAGAAGAAAGGGCTATTTACACACACTTGAAAATCTGGCCAGTCTCACAGATGCCTATTATTGATCACCTCAAACTGAAAAGAGCACCCTCAAACAAGAAGAGAAAGACACCCAGCATGGCCCTAGGTCTGCACTTCAACAAAAAAGACCCCATCATTGACATAGGTGCCTGGGCACCATCTAATAAGATTAAAAACTAAGCTCCTGCTGGGTAAGGGCCAAGCAGACAAGCTTGAGGGGCTTGAAAAAATAAGGGAATCCATGGGAACTGGGTCATAAGAGCAATCACCATGACCAGAAAAACCAGCCCAGCTCCAGGAATACAAAAGTAGAGGCCAGGATACATTCTGTATCAAAGGTCAGGGTCCCAGACCAGACATCCCAGCAGATAACTGGGGGTTTGAAAACCCACAATAGATGAGTATGAAAGAGATCCCCAACTCCTCGTTGGTGCAGACATCTCTCCCATACCTCCTTTCTTGCAGGGTATTTCTATAAATTGGCCTTTTTGTCCTCCACCTTGTCTCTGGTGAATTCTTTCAAACACACAGCAACCCCCACTCCCCTATCCCTGCCTCTGGCCTCACCCCAATATTATACCAACACAACAGGCACAATATGAACTCCACATGTACCATGCCATGTCAGTCTGATTCTAAGGGTACCTACTCTGTGTCTCTACTGACCACAAAGGGATAATGAGAGAAATGAGACAGGAAGAACATTTGAAAATGTTCCATGTCTTCATGGTTCTACTGGTTATGATAATATTATGTATTCATCAAAACTAACAGAACAGGGCCAGGCTCGTGCCTGTAAACTTCAGCATATGAAGCGGCCGGGGCTAGGGAACGCAGTTCGAGTCCTACCTGGGGCCCGTAGCGAGACCTATTTCCAAAAAAACAGCTGGGCATGGTGGTGTGTGCCTGTCATCCCAGCTACCTGGGAAGCTGAGGCTAGGGATTGCTTGAGTCTGTGGTACCCTGGGCAACAAGAGCGTGCGGTTCCACGGGCAAAAATAGTGAGACCTAGTCTCAAAAAAAAAAAAATACCCTAATATGAATGAAAATGATAACAATCACCAGAATCTACTGAATGCAGCAAAAGGGTCCATAAGAGGGAAGGTAATTGCACCATAAGCTCATAATAAAGAGCAAGAAAAATCCCAAGTAAACAACCTAATATTACATCTGAAATAACTGAAAAAGTTGAACAAATATCCTAAGGTAACAGAAGGATATAGTAAATTTGAGGGAGGAAACAAATGAAAGAGATAGAAAAGAAACACACACACACACACACACACACAGTACCAGTGAAAGGAAGAACAGAGTATCAGTGAAAGGAAGAGCTAGTTTATCAAGAAGATAAACAAAATAGATAAACCTTTAGTTAGGCCAATAAACAGACAGCATTAATAAACAGAAATAATGAAACAGAAATAAATGAAAAAGGGGAAACCACTTTAGCTAGCACATAGTAGTTCATAGTAGTATGAACTACTTACTATGAACTACTATGAAATAGTAGTTCATAGTAAGAGACTACTATGAACAACTATATTCCAAATTCAATACGGTTAGAAATGAATAAATTACTAGATAAACATAATCTACCAAAACCAACTCAGGAAGAAACATAAACTTAACAGTCACAAACATAGAAACTGAAATAGTAATAAACACCTTCAAGATTAGATGGTTTGACAAATGAATTCTACCCAACTTTTAAAGAAAGAACTAATGTCTATTTTGTTCAAAGTATTTTTAAAATACAAAATTATTTGTAAAGTATCTCATACATGTTATGATTTCAACATTAACTTAGTAATGAAAATCAGACAAAGGTAGTGCAAGAAAATTATGAACCAATATCCCAGATTCAATATAAAATTTTTCAACACAATACTAGCAAATCAAATTCAATAGCATAGCACACCATAATCAAATAGAATTCATCTAAAAGATGCAAGGAGAATGTGATACATATAAATTAAGGATACCTACCGTATCAACAGAAGTAAAGGTAAAAGCAATATAATACCAACAATGAAAGAGCATCTGACAAAATTCAGCATCCACTTATGGTAAACACTAACCAAGAAAGGATCAAACTCCAACAGATGAGAGTCTCAATACAATAAAAGCCACATATCAAAACCAACAGCCAGTACACTACTCAATGGTGAAAAACTGAAATCTTTTCCCAAAGATCCAGCATAAGAATGCCTGCTGTAACCACTTCTGTTTAAGTTAGTACTACAGATTTTGGGCAAAGCTGTCAGACAAATATAGGTAATAAACACAGAAAGTAGAAAACAATGAAATTATCACCATTCACAAAAATACATTACATACAGAAGAGCCTAAAAACATCATCAAAAAGTTATTAAAACAACAAACAAACATAGTAAATGACAGGCCACAAAATCAATGTATAAACAACCACACATTTTTAACATCTAAACAGCAAACAAGAAGCAAGAGGGCTGGGCACGGTGGTGCACACATTTAATCCCAACCTTAGGAGGCCAAGCCTAGGAATCACTTGAGTCTGTGGGTCCGGACTACCCCGGGTAACATAGCAAGACCTAGTCTCAAAAAAAAAAAAAAAAAAAAGCAAAAGAAATTAAGAAAATGACCCATTTAAATTAAATACCTCAGAATTAAAATAAAGGAGGTAAAAGATGTAGGAATTGACACAAGAAGGTGAAAGAGATCATGTGCTGATAGATGAGGAGAATCAACAGTCAGTTAACTTGTTTAAAATGATATACAAATTTAATGCAAAAATTACCTTCTAGTCTATACATAAAAATAAATTCCAAATGGATTGAAGATTTAATTATAAAATCTCCAACAAGAGACATGAAAGAAAACTTTGGCAATACATTCCATGATACCAACAACAGATACTTCAGTGACTCAACCTCTATGGTAATGTAACAACTGGGATTACCTCAAATTATAAAACTTCTACACAACAGAGGAAAATACAAGACTATTAAAGTGACACCCAACTGAATGCAAGAAAATATTTACAAAATATATAGCCAAAAAAGGATCAAAGTCAAATATATGTAAAATCTCAAATATATCAACAATAAAAAAAATTAACAACTGAGAAGTATATATGAACAGATAACTGACTAAAGAGAATTCCAGAAGGCCCAAAGATAAAAAAAAATGTTCAGTCACTTTTAGCAAGCAAAACTCAGATTAAAACTAAGATATTACTTCATATCTGTGAGAATGGCTCATATATTAAAAGTTCAAATGCTGGAGAGGTTGTGGAGTAAATGTAACCCTATCACACTGTTGGTGGGAATATGAACTCACACAAAACCATTATGGAAAGCAATCAGAATTTATCTCAAAAACTAGAAATGGAAATAGCAAAAGACACATTAATCTCACTCTTGGGCATATGACCTACAGAATAATAAAAACAAAAACCATTTATATTCATAGTAGCATTGTTTACAATAATATTCATAATAGCATTATTTATAATAGCTATAACAAGGAAGCAGCCTAAATCTCCTTCAACCCATGAATGGATCAAGAAAATGTGATACAAGCCAGGCACGGTGGCTTGTGCCTGTAAGCTTCAGCCTATGAAGCGGCAGGGGCTAGGAATCGCGGTTTGAGACCCGCCTGGGGCCGGTAGCGAGACCTAGTTCCAAAAAAATAGCTGGGCGTGGTGGTGCGCACCTGTCATCCCAGCTACCTGGGAAGCTGAGGCTGGGAATTGCTTGAGTCTGTGGTACCCCGAGCAACGAGAGCCTGCGGTTCCACGGGCAAAAATAGAGAGACCTAGTTTCAAAAATAAATAAATTAATTTAATTAAATTAAAAAAAAAAAAAAGACTTTCCTTCTCTCCCCATCTTCTCCAATGTTCACTTCTTTTCCTTTGACTAAGTCATTCTCACAGGTGTGAAGTGTTGCTTTTGTTGTTTTGATTTTCATTTCTCTAATAAAAATATTGAACATTAAAAAAAATGCAGCCATTTTCAACAAAATAGGAAGAATTTGAGAAAATTATGTGTGTCAAAGTCAGTCAGAAAAATAAAGATATTCATATGATAGACAATTCAAAACCCAATATACATTAATGAACATACTGAGGACTCTAAGGGTTAAGAGAGAAGGGAGAAAGGAAAAGAGATAATAACAGAACACAAGAAATGGTAGTGTGGAAAAAGTGTTTGCTTTAGCAATACATATACTAAAACCGGAACCAAACAGAGAAGATTAGCATTGCCCCTGTGCAAGGATGACATACAAATTCGTGAAACATTCCATATTTTTGTCTCCCTTATATGAAGGCTACAGGAAAAACAGTAAAAAAAAATTTGAAACAGCCAACGGAATTGAGGCATAGGGAAGGAGCAGAGGAGGGGGGTAAGTTTAGGGGAGGAGGAAGGCACAAGAGATACAGATGGTTCATGGGTGAGGGGGTAATGGGGAAGTCTAAGGTAGACAATGATGTGATGTGTGTATGTGTATGTGCAATGAAGAAAAAAAAATTTATGAAAGAAAAAAA
>PVHY01026688.1:0-17006 GCA_004024945.1 Uropsilus gracilis
TCATTCATTCATTCATTCAAAGAACCACAATCAGGTATTTACTGTAGTCAATTGGGTAGGAATAGAGAAATGAGAAACCACAGATTCTTCAAATCTGTTTTGCTTTCAGGAACTTTCATTTCCTAGTGCACACACACACACGCACACACACGCACACACACACATACACACACACACCATCCCTTCTATAGGGCAGAGTGGGGGAAGGAGTGGTGTCTCCCTTGTGGGGTAAGGAAGGACCACATGGAGCAGGTAAGAGACAGTCTAGGCCTCCATCTTGATGATATCATTGCCTAGACAAAGAAGGTTAGCAGAGTACCTGGTATCTAGCCAACTACCTGGCACCCTGGGCAACAGGTAACCTCACAGTATATGATCATGGGTAGGACAGAGCTAAGATGGGCTTCCTCCCTGGGACTCCCTCCTGCTGTCAGGAGTTTCTTTTGATTCAACAGATGGACTCTTGGCTTACTGTTCTGCCTGGTGTGGTGGCTGTTAATCTCCAACTATCACACTCACCTGGACCTGTAAATGCTAGATTTTCTAACAAGGTGACACAAGCACCCGATTCAAACAGTAGGGTTCCTGGGTCCTCTTGGGGATGCTCTATAAATAAGGTATCTCAGCTGATGACTAGTTGACATTTTTTGCTTTGATTGGGAGTTTTCCTGGTTAATCTGTTAAGCTAATATTTTGCAGTATTTTAATGACTTGTATGAATGTCCCCATTCTGATAAGACTGAGCAATTTGAAAAGACTAATTCTTATAAGCCATAGCTATCATAGGAGACAATAGCATGAACAGCTACCAGGTGCTGACTGCCTACTCTATTTAGTGCTATACGATGCTCTGTGATATTTGAGGCACCTAATGTTATTTTCCTCCTTTTTTAATATAGTCCATGAAAGAGAGCCTGAGAAAATTTAAGTAATTTTTTCAAATCCACATCTTTCTTTCAGGCTTTTAAAAGGAATTAAGTGACCTATGCTTTATGGAAGGTACAAAGATCTACATGGTGAACAAAACAGAGGGCTGTTAATCATAACTGTGATCTTCTGATACAATGCATTTTACCTTTGTTGTCCAATCAGCTAGTGACATCATTAGCAGAAACATCTATCCAACAGTGGAGAAAGGGAACCCTTACGGATTGCTGGTGGCAATGTAAATTGGTAAATGGAGATTCTTCCAAAAATTAAAAAAAGAACTGCTGTATGATCCATTTATCTCTCTTCTGGGTATTTATCAAAGAAGTTGTGTGTGTGTGTGTGTGTGTGTGTGTGTGTACACCTGTTCATTACAGCATTATTTACAACAACTAGGAGCTGGAAACAACCTCAGTGTCCATCAATAGATGACTGAATAATGAAGACACAGCATAATTACACAATGGAATACTATCCAGCAATGAAAAAGACAACCCCCCCCGCCATTTGTAACAATATAAATGGACCCAGAGGATGTTATGCTTAGTAAGATAAATCAGACAGAGAAAGAAATTGTGTGATTTCACTTACATGTGGAAGATAAAGACACAAAACTAATGAGCGAACAAACCAAACTCAGACAAAATAGTGGTTGTCAGAAGGAAAGTGAACTGGAATGTGTTATATTAGGTGAAAGAGGTCAGCTGTGTGGTGAAAGATGGGAATGAAACTTGTGGTGGTGGGCATTACAGAGTTTGCATGTATCCTGATTAGTGATGCTGTTTACCTGGAACAGAAATGATGTTACAGACCAATTTTACTTCAACAGAAAAAGAGGGAAGAAATGCCCATCCTGGCAAGGATGCAAGGGAGGACTTTGTGAGAGGGGTTGTCTGTTGCCATGATGCAAAAGAGCACCTGTCAAAGTGTTTGTGTTGGGCTGTTGCCCCATGGTTTGCTATCTCTACAGTGTTGGGCACATTATTCACATCTCTAAACCTTGAATTTTAATATCTATTTCCATCAGTTGATAGAGAAATCAGGGCTGTCATCAGCTTTCAGGACACAACCACATGAATCAGAGAAAGGTTCCTGTGTCATGTGAAAAATTTATTTTTGAAGGTCGTATAGTATATATTTCTCATTAATTAAAATTACAACAACATAAAATCATTCTGAGTAAATAATATAAATCAAATTATTAAACATAATAGAATATACAATTTGAATTTTTAATCACAATAATTAGAAACTCAAATTTGAAAATAATAGATACATAACAAGCCAAAAATTTTAATAGCAGTTAATTAAGAAATTTCCATAGCAACAAATAAACAAGTGCTCTAATGTAATTAGTAGATTGTTACATAGTAATCTCTAATTTATGTCAATTTAATACTTTGTATATTATTAATGCTAAATTAATATGAGTTATTGCCTAGTTATCTGTATTATAGTGAAAATGACTGTATATTTAAAATAGCAACTCTGCACTCCCTCTAGGTATGGAAAACAAGTAGCAGAGTGTATGAATTACAGTGTATTGATTCTGATAAAGATTATTTCTTTAATTTTAAGAAACTAGTCACTTAGTACTTCAATAAGAAAAACATATGTTTCTTTGAATACGCAGGTCATCTGGAATGTTTTAAGATCATTAACATTTTTTAATCATCACACATTCATTTTGCTAACTTCAAGTCTATTAAAAGACATTTTACAGTAACCTGCTACAAAATTGGTTTAATAAATACAGTTTGCTAACCTTTGAAGATAACAAAGTTATGAGAAAAACACATGAGAATTTCAGAATCATAGCAGTTGTGAGCTGACATTCTCCTGAGATGTGCTACTTTTTTGCAGTGTGAAACCTAGACCACTGTCTGCAGGAGTTCTGAGCAGGATTATAAGAGATGATTCTATGAAGTCCTTAATCTACAAGGAACTTTCATACCCTTTGCTTTTAATGACTGAAAGCACGCAGTAGTTGAGTACTCATGTGCTCTTGTCCAAGTTCTAATTCCTTTTGCTCAAAGAAATTTTACAAAAGAGTCCCAGTTTCTACCTTCTCTTCTTTTCCCCAGCTGCATACCACTGCCATAGTAACTATACAGTTACAGGGCCTACAATGCTTTGTTATTTGTACTGTAATCCCAGCTACCTGGGAAGCTGAGGTTGGGGATTGCTTGGTCTGTGGTACCCCAGGCAACGTGAGCCTGCGGTTCCATGGGCAAAAATAGCGAGACCTAGTCTCAAAAAACCAAACCAAACCAAACCAAACAAACAAAAAGATTCATTCCAGAAAGAAATCCACACTGTGACTGCACCAATGTTTTGCTTTGCTGTAGCTCTCTTCCATGACCACAATGTGGGAAGGGAGGGGGAAGGAATCCCAAGGCTGATTGCATAAACATAAATAACCTCCCCAGTGGATATTCTATATTAGGATAAAAGGAAGAACAGGGAATCAGTTAATGCTCAGATGTAAATAGATGTACATAGTAAAGGGGAAAATAGAACTTGGCAATGTGATTTGATATGACCTAGGAGAAAAAGGAGATACAGGTGAGGTTTTCAGATAGAGAAGACAGAATTTAGCCAAAATGTTTTCATTATGATTGGAAGAAAATTAAAAAGGTAGCAACAGGAAGTGACTTAGTAGAAAGGTAGTGGGTTGCTGTGGTAAACCAGGTAGTGGATGGAACACCAAGTTTGAAATTCAAGGGTGAAGGCATTAGAATGAGATGGAAACAGAGACACATCTTGGTTGTTAACGCAAGGCTGGCATTTCCATACATGTAGGTGGGTGGAGCACAGTGTTCATTTTCTGCAGGAAGTTTAAAGTGAGACAGCTAATGGCGTGGAAACAAAACTCTCCCATTTTGTTTTTGTTTGTTTTACATTTAAAGCAGTTCTTTTGTTTTGAAGACCATGTTCCATATTTTTTTTTCAAAGAATCTTGTCTTTTGAAAAATATACCATATAAGCTCCAAGGTGATGAGTTATAGGATGTTATGGGCAAATATTTAGAAAGGTGGATATTAAAAAGAGAGAGAGAGTGGCAGACACCAGGCAAAGCAATAGGGGGAAACCTTTAAAAGAAAGGAAAGGGTGATGCTGCGAGATGCCAACTTCTAGAGAGAAGTAGAGCTAGCGTGGAAAAATGAGAAATCTGTTGTTCTATCTACATGGCTTTCTATGTTTGCTTGTATCCTTGGATTGAACCGGTATTGGAAGTGGGCATGAGTCACAATTCATGAAGAGCCTTCATCTTTGGGTTTGGGTTTGTCTTCACTATTGAGTATTTTTGACTCTTTTGGTCAATAGTTGATTGAAAATTATGAAACACATCTGGCCTCAGGGATTTTAGATTAGTGTTTGTAGACCTCTCACATTATGGTTAGAAACCATTCTAGTTTCTGTAAGGTTTGACGCAGTTCTTCTTTTCAAAGTCAGTGTATACATTGTTTTTGAGGAACTTCTCAGCTTTTTAGTGTCTTATATTTTTGGTAATAATAATAATAATAATAATAATAATGACTAAAATAAAATGGTAAAATAAAAAAAATAATTATGTAATTTAACCTCAGGGGAAGAGGTTCATTTTTCTTTCAGGCTTATTTTGCTTCCTCACCTGTCAGCTATGGTGCCATCTTGCTTCACACAGGGAGTACACAGCCCTTACAAGGGGCCAATAAGCCCCGAGAGAAGGTCTGGGATTGTCTGCTAACGGGCATGACTTTGAAAGAGCCATATGTTCTAGTTTACCTGGGTTCATCACCGTTCATATTTATTGCCCTGGCATTGTGATTAATAGTGCCTCAGTCATTATCTTCATTTGGAGGAAATTTTAGATAGTAACCCTGTACTGCTCATGTGAAAAATGTGCATAATATTGCCAAATCTGTGTAGGTAAGAGGAACAAATGGTAAGAGGAACAAATGAGATTATACCTATGAAAGTGTTGCGAAATGATTTAAGGGAAACCTATCTGACAACAGGAGGTAGCAGTATTATTTTCTGTTGTTATTATCTATTTTGGCACATGTAGGCTTACTGGTTCAACTCTATTTTCTTGGATAGGTTTTAGCTTATGGAGGTCATGTAACAAGTTATCTCCAGATTAGAGAGGTGTTATTATATACACAGTTCCATTAACAGCAAAAAAACCTCATTTTTTTCAAGCTAACACTTCATTTAAATATAAAATTGATTTTTACAAAACAGAAACATGTTGCTGCCATCATTTTCTCACACTATTCATGCTGCACTTCTAAATGATAAAATAGGAAAAAGATATACAAATAGAACTTTAATCAGAGAAAGGGCAATACATATCCTCTATAATAACATAAATAAAAACAATCATGGTCTATATAACCATGTATATGTGTGCTTGTGTGTGCAGTTTTAATTTAATTTCAGAAATAGTCAAGTTGGTAGGTGTAGATTCTCCTGTACCTAATAATATTCAAAAGGATAAATATTTCAAGAAAGAAAAAAATTGGATTAGGTAACTAAGAAGATGAAGCAGTGTCTAAATAACAGACAGTTGACTGTCATTTAAGCAGTTACGTTTCTTCTTTTTAGCAAAACAGACAATCGCATCTGTAATTAAACTCTGGTTTGATTGTGTAGCTGTATCTAAGTGTTTGCCGCTGGTGTCATAATGTGCTTCTTCAAATGGAATTGCTTTTCTATTGCTCTTTATTCCTGAATGACCTGCTCTTTATCCACACCAGGAGAAAATGTGTTTATCTAAATGAAATCATTATTTCTTTCAAGGTCTGACAACCTTAGTTATTTGGTAAGTGATCTATTTTGGGCCTTCTGATGATACCTCCAGGCAACGAATGTGTTAATTTTCCTGAATGGACAATGTGGGCTCCTTATAAGGAAAGGAAGCTTTTATGGATTTTGAAGGATTCTTGGATGCTTCACTAGAGCAACTAGCCCAGCTGTGCACTGTAATTTGCTCTGGTGGTAGTAAAATATAATGTTACAATGTTTTGGAAGTTGAAAACTGGTAGCTTGACCTCCAGTATGAATAAAATAAAAAGTGATGGGGTTTCATATAGAAATATGGATTTCTGATTTCTCTTAATATATTGGAATATTTCATGTCAACAAATCAACTGGAAACTGAGCAGTGAGTTTGCCCTGCTCAGAATGCTCCCCATTTGGGGACATAGGACATTTCCTAACCTGTCCTGTCACTTATCTAAGAGACTTGGTGTTTGACTTTTTAAGTCATCTATTTCTTCACTTATTTACCCAGATTTGCATATACCTGTTATGTACAAGTCCTTATTCAAATAGTATGTACATGGTCATGTTAACCGGAGGATTTTGTTGGATGTCAGTTCCCTGAGACACTTACTGTCAATCAATGGGTTGGGGTGTGTTAGTTTTTGTTTAGAAATTGGCAGCCCTACCTAACAAGTATGTTACTAAAGGGCAGTGTACACTGCCCTTTAGTAACATACTTGTTAGGTAGGGCTTGACCAACATTCCAGTGTTTCTTTAACAAAAAAATGTGGGTAGCATCTGTTACTGCATTAAAGTCCACATTTTACCTGTTAGTTAATAGCAGGGGAAAGTTTGAAGTCTAGTAAAATCTCCTGCATAAGTATTGAAAAGGGAAAAGCATAACTGAATTAAAGACTATTCATTTATCACCTGAAATAAGGCTCATAAGATGTAAGGATTCATATGCCTTTTTATATAAAACACTAATATTAGATTGTGCTTTGTATTTGCTCTTTTGTGAAATCACCGTTTGTATAGAGAATTTTTGTAAAATTCAGTCAGTATGGTAAGTGGGGAGGAAAAGTAAATGTGAGCTCTTCTGAGGACTGATTCAGTAACTCATTCATGTATTCAGTTAACAAAGTCATGGCTTGTGAGTTTTCCCTCTTAAAAGTCCCTAGACTGCATTCCCTCCTTTCTTTCTAAGTCATTGGATTCCTGTTGCCAGCACTGCTGTCATCTATTTTAGGCCTATTGAAAAGCCTCCTCACTAGATATTTGCTACATTGTTCCAGGATGAATTTTAAGGATGTGAATCTGCACAGAAGATGTACAGATGGCCAACAGGCACATGATATAATGCTCATCACCACTTATCATCAGGGAAATGCAAATCAAAACCACAATGAGATATCACCTTGCCACCCTGAGAATGGCCCATATCAAAGACCAGAAACAAGTGTTGAGGGAGTTAGTGGGAATGTGAACTCATCCAACCCATATGGGAGACAGGATGCAGGCTTCCCAAAATAATAAAAATAGAATTGCCATGTGATCCAGCAATCCTGCTTCTAGGAATCTACCCAACGTCTCCAAAGATTCTAATTCAGAGGTATATATGAACACTCTTATGCTCATGGCAGCCAAATTTACAATAGCCAAGTAATGGAAATGACCTAAGTGCTCAAAGCACAGATGAGTGGATTAAGAAGATCTGATACACACACACACACACACACACACACACACACACACACACATACACACACAGAACACTACTCAACTGGGAAAAAGAAAATTTTGTCATTTTTTGGCAATATGATGCAACTGGAGGGGATTACACTAAGCGAAATAAGTCAGAAAGAGAACAAATTTTGCATGTTTTCATGCATATGTAGAATATTAAAAAGCTAACAGACGTACTGATAAAACTAAACCAAAACAAACCCTAGAAATATGACTGTAGATTTGAGGTTACCACAAGGGGAGAAAGTTACCACATTGTTACCACTATGGTGAGGGTATTCGGGTGCTTTGGTGTGGGAGTGATGCGATAGCATGCATTTGAAGAAACGTGAACCTGTACCTCTGAATCATAGAAAGTATTCTAAACCTGTGTTACTTCATACAATATAAATGCCACACAAAAAATAGAAGAATAAAATGTGAATCTGATCACATTTTCAAAAACCTTCAAAGGACATCCAATTACTCTTGAAGATCAAATTCTGGATCAGAGTCTCACCTGCTTGGAGTTTAGCTCCATTTCTAACCTTATCCCATTTAACCCTCTCACTGTCTGGTCACATTTTTTAAAAAAGCCTTTCAGTTCTTCAAAGAGCAGGACTTTTGTCCCTAGAGTCATTGCACATGTGTATTTTCCTGATTTTTTTCATCCCTGTAACATTCTCTTCCCCCTCTAGATCCTCAACTAAGTCTTCAGCTCAAGTTTTGTTTTTTTTTCTTACTTCCCTGTCAATCCATCCTGCAACTACAGCAAATTCCTGTTACATTCCTTCATGTAGCAGTCATTGTGATTTCCAATGACATAGCTATTATTATTTAATCAACATTTGCCTCCTCCTTTTGTTTACTAGTTTTCTAGCACCTGGTGAAATGAAGAACACTTGATAAATATCAATGAGAAGTATGTGACAGAAGATAACATTTTTATGCATTTGGTAAAGAAGAAAAATCTACTATTTTGGAGATGCTAAATTGGCCAAGAGTTTTTACAAACGGGGTGTTGATCCACATCTTTTGGTATTAGCTTAGCTGTTTGTAGGAGGCAAATTGGAGATGGGATGTAACTAATCTAGCAGCAAAGAAAAACAAAATTTTTTTCTGGTGAAATAAGTAATGGTTTTCTGGTTGGATAATTCTACACAGAGAAAATGATTGATTAAAGCTCCCTGCAAGCTTGGGCTATGCAAATAGAGCAGGTGTCTATGTATATGCAAGGCTTGAGCACAATCTTCAATTAGTTTTTGGAAAAGTTGCCCTGGTTGAGTTTTGCAACATGCTTCCACATCTGTCAGTATATTCCAATCATTACCCAGGCAGGAATCAGACAGGGTCATAGAGGCCATCAGTGAATGAATGCATGAATGAATGAATGAACGATTAAGAGTTTAGCTATTCAGTATGGAGTGAATGTTTTTACTTGTTTCTGTTTCAATGGGGAAAATGGTAAGATGTTCATGAAAACATAAGTGTTGCCTAACAGGCTCACAGACAGCTCCATCACTGTGCGGGACTCTAGCTGAATGAAGGAGCAAACATAAAGCTTAGCTGGGAAGAGGCCCTGAACTTCTATGGCATCTCGCACATGGTCCGATGCCAATTGAACATAATGCATCTCTATGGAGAACCAGCTCTTCTCTTATGTCCTTCTGGTATACCATGGTTTATCTGGCAACTCCTTATGAAGCTGCATGAAATGGTGCCCTCAGATGCTCTTAAAAACTGGTGAGAAAAGGTCTTTTGGGTAGCAGGAATGTCTTACCTTCTAGGAAGGGTCAATTCTGCTGGTGTAATTCAGTCTCCCGTGTTCCATCTGCAGGATAATTTTGAGGGTTATTTTCTAATCTTCTGTCTCATTCAGGGGCTCCTTAAAGAGACCATGACCATGAAAATGTGGTTTCTTGTAGAAGATTCAACAAACAAAATTTTATCTAACTCATGGTTATGTTGCTGCTCAGTTCCTTTTGCATTACACACACTTTGACCACTTAACAAGGGATTGCTGAAAATAATGTGTCATTGGCATAGATACATGTCAAACTGTCACTATTCTTCTAAAATCCAGTTTCTTTATATTGGTAAAATTTTCAGGTTGACATGTATTTATTAAGTGCTCTTGGTGGTTGCCAAGTTTCCTTCTAATTCCAAGAAAATTCTATTATTCTCTTCTTATATGAATCATTTTAATTTCTGATTCTGTGACCCTGATTTATATGTGAGTCTAAGTATAAACCTTTTCAATTGAAAAGAATAATAATATCCATTTTGAGTTGCACAAGTGAAGAAAATAATGAGTCATATAACATAAATTAAATAATTATATTCACCTAGAAACTGATGTTAATATTTTGATTTTTTAAATGTAAGGGTAGTAATAATATCCAATTAACCCACAGCACCTGGATTACCTCAGATCTGAAGAAAGCAGACATGAAAGATTATTCTCAAATAGAAAAGAAATTTGACAATATATGTCAGTCTTTGATTCCATTGATATGAATGAATACTTAAAATCCTATTTAAAATGTTTGACAGTTAAATATTATATCTTTATTTTATTTTTTAATTTTTGTAATTTTTTTAGTGTGATAACTTTGACTTACAACACTGCATATGATTTAAGGGTACATGTTTATACCCCTTCAGATGTAAGTTATCATACCAGCCTCACTACCAAGACCCCAAAGCCTCCCCCCGTAGACCACTGGACCCCTTCCCTCCTTTAGTCTTCTCCTTCCACTCTTTTCTAGCAACCTTGATTCTTCCATCAGATTTCTAAAATTTGTTTTGATTTCTTTTGTTTGCTTCCTTGCTTTGTTTTGTTATATTCCTTATAATGAGTGAAATCATCTGGTTGTTATCATTCTCCTTTAGTTTTAAATAAAACAACTTTCAAAAGGATAAATTTATGCTATTTATTTAATGGAGCTCTTGAACAAGTTATAATGAGTATGAGTCCAATGGCATTTATTTAAATGGGTCATACCTAACACATACCCTGAAACTCTTTGGACTGACATGAAAACTATTTGTCTAGTTCTGCTTTGTCTTCTGTTGCCTGTTCATGTTTCTTTGTCTGGCTTCTCTAGGAGACTGATGGCAAAGATCCCCAATTCTTAGGGCCTTTTTCAGCAGCACCAGTGTGGTTGTGTAACCATCCTGTGCCTGGTCTACTTTCAAGCCTGAGATTGATATAAATTTAATCACCTAAAGTTACTACTCATGTATCAAGTTTATCAAAATCAGGGGACTCTTAAAGGAAAAATGCCTTGAATTGAGTAAGAGATTTTGGTGCATTGGAAGTAGGTTCTATTATAAAAACAATGAAAGTAAGTAGAGTTTTTGGGTCCTCATCCAGGGCCATTTAAATGGCATTAGAATTCTCAGTGTTGGCTTTGACTGCTTCCAGTGTAACAGAAGTGTGTGTGTGTGTGTGTGTGTGTGTGTGTGTGTAAGCACATGTGCATTTCCATTCCCTACTCTAACTTCCACAGGTCCTATTTTTCAAATTCTTAATGCAGCTGACATCTCACTTCAAAAGACCTCCTGGATGAAGCCAAGCTGTCTCCATCCACAGCAGTCCTGAGATTCCCCCCTCCTCAGCTGTCAGGGGGCCAACTATCTATGCTTCTTTCTCCCATGACCTCTTTTGCTCTCTTGTCTTGGGATCATTAAAATGACCTCTATATTTTTCAATGTTGACTTTAATTAAAGATGATTATGTTGCCTCCCTCAATTTGCCAGAAAAAAATGAGGTATCATAAAAATGTTTTGAAACCATTTCCTCTCTCCCTTGCTAGAAGGAAATGTGTTTGGGGTGACCCTTTGATAAACGGACTACAGATTGCAGGGAGTTAGGCATTTTGGCTGGCAGTGCAAGCAGAGGAACTGGGGTTTCCCCAGTGGGATGGGAATGATGATGGGGAACGAACATGCATGTTTGTTCATGCGCAGGGGACTCCTGAAGCTCCCTACATTGGTTCATTCAGTCGCTCACTCGTTTATTTAGTCTTCCATCTGTCTACCCTCAAGTGTATTTAGAAACCTGTGTCAGGTGGGGATAGAAGACAGATTTTTGTGTCCTTGAGCTTTGACTCTGGGTTAACTAGTTTTATTTTCTGATTTGTCTTGGTTCTTCTTTAAAGGGCTTCCGTGTTCTCCCTACTTGTGCTTGCCAGGTTCAAAGTGAATTCAATAAAAGCTTGTTGTTGACAATGATGTTTACAGCAAGGCTTTTAACCCAATTTAACAGGCTGCTCAGAATTACTTAGAGAAGAGCTTTTCTTTTACCAAAATCATTTGTCTCCTCTCTTCCTTCTTATTTTCTTTAGTATCATTTAATTTCTTATATGACTATTTATCAGTCTTTTTATCTTCCTTATTGTCTTGGATTCATATTCTTCGTTGGTGAACGACATAAAAAAATGCTCCCCCCTCCCCCATTTCAAAAAACCTCTTTTATCTTTACATGACATTTTTCCTTTTTCTGATAACACTTTCATTTTAGGGCTTTTTCTTTTGCCTTTTATTTGGCCTTGCATTTTATTCTTGTGCTCAGTGAAGTCATTTTTTTTTTAAACATTCTCCCATTTCTTTTTATGTTGGCCTGTATCTGCTCTCAGGTTCTCTCTCTTTTCTTCTTCTCAAGGAATCTCTTTTTTCTCTCTGATCTTTTCCTCTCTTCACTTCTTATTCTCTTTCCTCATGTTTCAAAATTTCCAGTGTACTCTCATCTTTTCTTCTTCTTCTTTTGTGATTTCCTCCTTTTTTCCCAGTTCTTTTATTCTTACTTGGTACTTAAAGAGAGAAGAAAGGCATGGGATGCTTTAAAAATTTTATTTCTTTTTAAAGTTATTGTCAAGGTAAGCGACTCTTTCCAGGCTCATCCCTGAGGCACACCAACACAGGAGTGTTGAACTAGGACCTGCATCCTGCCCCCCCAACTTGTAACTAGGGTCTTACAGGCCTGGAGAGAGGGGACCAAGAACCCACACCTCAACCTTCAAGAAAGAGATTTCTTTTCTCTCACATACATGGAGCTATTTATCCATTTCCTAAAATACTCAAAATGACTATCGTCTAGTAACTTTTAAAAGTGTCTATCTATCATTTTGTCCCTGGCAAGATGAACGAGATGAGAGGAGCCTCCCCGTGGATGGATGAGGCCACCAAGGAAGAGCTAGGCGTGCATGTCCTGAGTTCTCTTGGTTCTGCTAACAGTGTGATTCCCATAGAAATGGGAGGTTGTGGGTTCACTGTCCCACCCAGCGTGGGTAGTGCTGAATAGTGAATAGAAGCTACAAGGCCTGGGGCAAGATTTGGGTGGGGGGGAGGACAAAGTAAACTAGGAGAGACTTGGGGGGGCACAGAGCAGAAAGATGTTGAGGAAGCCATGCTTGCTTCCCGACTTTGGACTTCAACCAGGGACTTGGGGGACATTGAAGGAGACACTTGAAAAGGGCTAGGGTGCTGATATGGCAGCCTTTGGTTCTATTTATTTATTTATTCATTTTGTAGATATATATGTGTGTGTGTATATATATATATATATATATATACATACACATCATTGTGTACTCTGGGTTTCTCCTATTGCCTTAACACCTGTAACCCTCTTAATCTTTTGTGCCTCCTCCTCCCCTCTCTCTGTGGTTCGGTTCTGTTGGTTGTTTCTAATTTTTCTTATTCATCTGTTTGTTTTTCCCTCTATCCTTACTATCAGTGAGCCCATCCCATATTTCTCTTTTTCTTTCTGGTTTATTTCTGCTAATATGATTCTTTCTAGCTCCATCCATGTTGCTGCAAATGACATATGTTTGTCCTCCTTGATTGATGCATAATATTCCATCATGTACATAGTCCATAATTTTTTCAGCCATTTATCAGTTTTAGGGCATTTGGGTTGTTTACAAATCTTGGCAACTGTAAACAGAGCTGCAATAAACATGCACGTACAGGTGTCCTTTTCAACTAGTGTTTTCATGTCTTCTTCTGGGTAGATTCCCAGGAGTGGGATTGCTGGGTCGAATGGTAGTCCCACTTTCAGGCATTTGAGGGTCCTCCACACAGCCTTCCATAGTGGCTGGACCAATTTGCATTCCCGCAACCATGTAAGAGGCAGCCATTTTTGTCTTGACTTGTATTCTGGTCTTACTCATTTCCTTCCACCCATGCATGGCCCCTTCTGTCCCTTTTCTGTGGGTCACCAACAGAAGGTGCCTGAGACTTGAGGCAAGCTCTTGGGCCTTGGTGTCCCGGCTTTGGGCCAACTTTGTTTGGCTGGGCATTTGCTCATGGGTTTAATGAGCATATATTTTTTTCTTTTGCGGGTTTTTTTTTTTGCATATTTAATTGGAAATGGTATTCTTTCTCCTCTCCCTATGGCACACTAACTGTATTGCATTCTTTCTATTGAAGATTGTACACCCTAGGAATAGATTTATTCCTATGCAGTAGATGGAAGGGCCCATTAGAGTGATCAGATCATGCGGTGCTGGGATCTACCTTGATCTGCCTGCTGTCACTCTAAGGCCCAACATGACTGGGAATGACCCAGGTTCTGGCCCTGGCCTTTCCCTTCTGGGATTAAGATGGAATTTCGCATCAACTCATGACTCTCTCCCAGCTGTCCAAGGTAGGTTGCTCATCTTCTCTCTCTTCCACTTAAGCTCCTCTATTCCGCTTACTTCTATTTAGAAAGACAATCCCTTTTATCTTCCCTTACCTCTTTCACATCTCTTGTAGTTCACGTTCATAACTACAGATGTTCAAATGTAGACTATCATCAAGCACTGATCTTTCCTTCAACTCCTCATCTGAAGTCATACAGATTTCAAGATTGTTAGGATACAATCCCATCAACAGGATCGAGACTCACTTTCAAATTGGAGCTGGGGTCCCAAAGCAGTCACGGAAGGGTAGCATGACTTGCTTTATAAAGGGGAGCATTTGCCAGGAATAACTTGTGCACATGCTAAAAAATGGGATGGTTCAGCTCTTGACAATCACGCTATCAGTCCAGGGTGTCAATGCTGATTGTCTCAAGGGAGAAAGTTGCTGTCTAACAAAGGGGATATGGTGGTCCAAAATTTCCCCAGCAAAAGCCCAACATGGGGAAGAAAGGATACCTGGGGTTTGTGCCCCAGACTGAATGCAGTGAGTGGCCTTTGACTCCCACTCTTGCCTCTCACGGCAAAGCAAAGTGTTGCTCCTTGTCTCCTCCAACAAATATTTACCCAGTGCCTATGATGAATCAGATAGGTAGAAGGTGAGGAGACCAGGAACACATGGGGAGCAGGGCAGCTGTGTCGCTCAACACAGAGTGAGTTATAGGTGGGTGTCCCACCTCAAGACTGTGTGTGCTGGAGTTGTAGGGGGTGAGGGCGGCCTCAGTTTTTACTTTTGTTGACTATTTCACATCTATCTACTACCCCAAAATATTTAAATTTAATTATCTATTATTGATTATATTTTTTCTTACATCATTGTATACCCCAAAGATCTACCACCATGTCACCCACGAACTGTCATCATGGTCCCCTGAGCTTACCCTCCCACTCTCCTTCCCTTGCTTTTTTAATTATATTTTTTCTTACATCATTGTATACCCCAAAGATCTACCACCATGTCACCCACGAACTGTCATCATGGTCCCCTGAGCTTACCCTCCCACTCTCCTTCCCTTGCTTTTTTAATGTCTATTTTTGCCTATCTTGTTTGCTTTTCACAGAGGATATTAAGTTGTTCTTTTCCTACTTTTAGATCTTACACACCACTGTTTTGTCTCCCCGAGTTTGGTAATTATCAGTAATGGGTCCTTAATAATGACATGTGGTTGGTTGTTTTCTTCCTCCACTTAGATGACCATCTCATCATTAATCCCCATAAAGTTTCACTCTGTTTAGGTCGGTCCACTTTCAAAACTTGCCTTTGTTAATTTTAACCGAGATCATAAAATTGTGGCGCTTCCCTTGCAAATGTAATTAGCATGTTCTCAGTTCATTTATCTAAGTGGCAGATAAAAGTGTGTGATGGGACTCCATTTGGTGCTAATCCCTGTTCTGTGTGACTGTTCCTCTTCACCAGCTGCAATCACATCTCACCCAAACACTCCCTAGAAAGTTTCTCTAAAGCCAAGGACAGCAAATAAAGTTATTGCTAATTAGATGGTTAATATTCATTATAGATAATATTAATTTTAGTCAAATTTATGACAAGGTAGAATTGTATTTTTATGTGATCAATGCATTTAATATTAACTTAGGTTCATAATCATTGTGTGTGTTCTACTTTTTGTTCATTTTATAAGACCTGAGGCCTAATTTTACTCTTTAGAGTGACTATAAAATTTTATAATTGTCTCTTTTCCTTTATGACATATTGTTGGTCATATCTTTGATTTATTGGACTTAAGTCCTTGATCAAGAACACAACCCCTAATTACAAACTGATTTCTATGGAAAAATACAATCTGCTTTGCAACGATATGTTTTATGATGGAGCTTTCTGGGAACTTGCTCTGGGGACAGTTGTCGACTATATAAACTAAAAACTGCTTTAAGTTCAAATACTTAGCAAGGGTTCCTGATTAAAAAAAAGAAAAATGTTTTCATTACGTTAAGTAAATCAACCTAATTTCATTTTTGTTTTCTGTTGTACTTTTTTAATGAGAAAAGTTTGCAAAATATATCATTGATAAACCTCTTAATGAAAAGTGTTTTAGATTTGAGTGACATCATTAAGACATATATATGACATATATAAAACAATCACTAAGACGTATATGTGACACGTGACATGTGACCCCATATAAAGTTTGCCATTATATGAATAATGGTATGCTATTATACATTATATATAACATATGGTATATAATGTATTTAGCCATATCCAAAAAGAGTCAATTTCTCTTAAATAGAAACGAATTATTTTAATATAAATCACACTTACCTTTATTTTACCAACTACAGTATCTTTGTGCTGAGATTAGGAGGGAATGGATGAAGAAATAATGTCTTTTGAGGGGATGAGTATTTTAGTACTTCGGTCTGTAATTTATTATGCGTAATTTATTAAGTGATAGCTAACTATCATCCAAGGGAAAACCCTAAAACTACCTGCCTCTGAGGACTAACAGATATTATTACAAAAGAAAGGATTATGGGGATTTATAAAACAGAATACAGATTCAGTGGAATTAAACTGATAAAGTAATTCATCATAATAGGTTAACAATAAATACTATATAGCATATGTAATCTAGCTATGATGTGAATATGTAAATGTAATATATGACTATTATACAATATATTTATTTTTAAATATTTAGATAAATAAATAAATAGATGCTTAAATAAATATTCATTTTTAAAATAAAAATTATTTTCAAAAAATTGTTTTCATTTGTTAACACTTTGTTTTAATGATTATGTAGATATATTTTCTTATATTATTGTGTGCCCCAAATTTCGCCCATCATCATGTCACCCATGAACCATCATCCTATTCCCTTGTACTCATTCCTCCCCTGAATCTCCCCTATTCATCCTCCTTCCTTCCCTCCTTTACTCCTTTCCCTCCCTCCCTCC
>PVHY01026689.1:0-17028 GCA_004024945.1 Uropsilus gracilis
GAGGAGAGAGGAGAGAGGGAGGAGAGAGAGAGAGGAGAGAGAGAACGAACCAGGGCCAACAGCCAAAGGGCGGGCCAGTCAGGCAGATGACCTGAGCCGTTGAGCAGAGGACAGCGTGGTCTGGCTGGGGTGGCAGGAAGGCGATGGGGAGCAGAAGCAGAGGCATCTTTAGCAGAGGCTGACACCACACGTGGCAGGCTCGTGGCAGTAGCCGCAGTGGGGCGAGCAGGGCCAGGGAGATGGGGGAGAGTGGAGTGCTTGGGGTGTCGGGGCCCAGGATTGAAGTTCTGGGGGCGGCTTCACGTGCACCTTTGGTGATTGTGTGCCGGGAGCACAGACTGGTGGTCTGCTCACCACTCTGGGCTGCGGGGCGTGAGTCCCAGGTGCAGCTGTTCTGCAGCCGCTGTAGGGCCAAAGAGGCGGAGGGAGCTCAGCTCCAGATGCTTCTTCAGAGTGGTCCGGGGCTGGCAGGAGACTCTAGTGCCTCAGTGCCTTGCTAGGCCCCGGGCCTGCTTGAGGTTTGCATCTGGGTCCCAGGACAAGTTAACCTTTCCCGGGGTGGCCTTGACTGCTGCCCAGGTACGGGTTGCTAGGAAACTGACAGAGGCCGGTCTTCTTGGCCAGGACGAGAGTAGCCAGCTGGCCAGTGCCTGGAACCTGTGTGAAACACAGGCACCCAATGGCCCAGCCCCTCACCCGCTTTGTTGTCCACCTTGGCCCTTCCTTAGCCGAGCCCTGCGGCCCCATGGATGCGTGCAGCATGGTCTTCTGGTTAGTGCAGAAAGCAGATGAAAGGTGAGATGCCCCCTATTTGCGTACTCAGGTGCTTGCTCTGGGGCGCACCCGAATAGACCAGATCAGCCCCCTGTCAGTTCTGCGCTCACTCCCCCTCCCACTAGAGTCCTATGCACCCCGAGCCCCAGTGCCTTTGAAGAAAGGAAAAGTTGATCCCGTTGGGGCCATGCATCTGGGAAGGGAAAAGGCACATGGAAGAACATCCTGGAAGCTACAGCTCATAGGAACCTTGCTGATCTCGGCCTCTTGCCATCTGTCTGAAGGCAGGTGGGGGAGAGTAGGGCATCGCAAGGACCCCAGTGCAGAGCGGGGAGCAGGAGTTGACGGGCAGAAGACTGACCTTGCATGATGCAAGAGTGTTTGAGGTTTTTTGTTAGTTTGTTTTGTTTTGTTCTTTGCAGATTAAGAAAGTGTTTGCATGTCTTTCCATTGGCTTGGAGTATAGCTTCACACCTGAATGTTTCTGCTTGATTTACCTAAAGGAATGGCGAGAAACCGCTTTCTTAGGACTATGTCTGCTTTGTAACCTGCAAGGGGAGAGACTGGAGTTGCAGATTTCTTTCCCGTAAGAGACTTTTCCTCGTGAGGAGGTTTCCTGCCCATAAGAGAATTTTCCTGGTGAGGTTCTGATTGGTAGTTTGTGGAATTAAATGATACCGTGTGTACTTTCTAACTGGCTCTTTCAAACTTGGCTGGTGTGTTTTGCTGACATCACACAGTATTTCCCCGTGGTGCGATTGTTCACAGCTGCACAGCGCACCCTTGTATGAAGGCACCAGCATTTGCGGCACTAGCAGCCCCCTCTTTGTGTCACTGGTCCCGTGTGTCTCCCTTCTGCATCCGACTGGGTGCATGTTGCTCGGGCTCATAGCTGTGTCTTTGTAGGAATTGACTTCCAGGCTCCTTGCCATCCTGATCGCCGGCTCCCGCCGAGTGTGTCTCCTGGATGACACTGGTGGTTCTGGGATGGGGTACTCTTGGGGAATCCTCCCTTTGGTTACAGGGAGCCTTTCCTTCCTTGACTTTTCGGAGCCATTCACTTTTCATTCTTTCCGTCGCCAAAGCAAGCCCTTGGCTCCTATGGAACTTCTGGTCCGAAGTGATCAGGGTCTTGCTGCTGCCTTTGGTTTTATAGCCGACAATTAGTCCAGGCCTCCCTGTCCCCTAAATCCGAAGCCGAAAGACCAGGCTTGACATTTAGTGCTGTTTGCCTTCATCCTGTTTATTTTCATCATTAGGTCGCATTAGCTGGCTGCAAGAGGGTAACCAGAAAGGTGACAGGCTGTGCCCCCCCCCATATATTATTTTCCCATTGTTTATTTTTATTTTTGAATTCAAAAGTATTTCTTGACTCTTTGAAAAAACCAACTTCTGGAAATGCAGGGAAACATACGGAAAGAAAATCACCCTTGATCTCATCATGCAGGGCGGATTTTGACCTTAAATATTTCAACATACCTGCGGTCTTCCCTGTGCAGGCAAGATACTATGTTATTTTGTAACATTTAAATAATAACACATTTCAGAACTGGTTTTTCCAAACTTTCTAATGTTTGCTTGTTTTCACATCATCGTTCTTTATCTGCTGTATGATCTGGAGTAGCTGGCTAGTGTGTCGTTCCCCCCCCCCCCTCACCTCCACTGGGCGTGCAGGGTGTTTCCTTGTTCTCTCTTGTAAGTAAATTTTAGTACATAGCATACTAAAAAGGGAAGACCTCTTCGGTATTATAGAGCTGTCAGATGTACTCTGTGCATCTCTCCCCTCCCGCACCCCCTTCTGCTGTTTACGATATGTTCTGAGGGCCCAGAGTTTCTATTTTCTATATATAGCGAAATGTTCTGGTCTTGGCTTTCTTCCCCTGCTAAGGTTAGGGATCCTTTTATTCTCACCACAATCGTGCTCCCTTTTGAGGTTCTGCTTTGGTTTCCGGTTTTGACACTGAGCACCCTAATCCATCCGCCTGGGGTTTATTTGGTGCTACGTCGTGAGGCAGGGATCCCTCTGCGTTTAGCTCTGTCCTCAGCTGGCTGTCCCTCCCCGCCTCATTGCTGAGCGCTGCCATCCTGTCACATACCCACTTCTTACCTGTTCCTAGACTCTTCATGCATTTCATGTGCCCTAACGTGGGCCCATACATAACGGTCTTAGGTTACTTTGGTTTCGCACTGCTGCTATAAAGGTGCGATGGTTCTCACCAGTCTTCTTTTAAAATGTTTTAAATTTTGCCAATTCCCCCCCTCTTCTGTGACTATTTAGACTCTCATGGAGGGGGAGGTAGAGGGGAAGATGGGTTGGTGAGCATCACCTCCGTCTCCATTGGAATCTTCTAGAAGTAGTAGCCAAGAGGCCCAATCAGATAATGAGAGTGACCGTCGACATCTTCCTCCAGATTGACTTAAGTTCAGTATTGTTAAGCCCGGAGACCCCTGACCACACTAGAACCAGATGCTCCTCCTTCCGCTGCATTCACCAGGACATCATGAGAGACGAAGGTGGCCATCACTAATCTCGAGGCGTTCGCTCGTCCCCCAGTTCAGTGCCACTGGCAACGGCAGTAGCAATATAACAGGAGGAAAACCCTTGGGGACCAGGGGTCTCTGTGAAGGGAGGAGAGGCGTTAGGCCTCTGCAGTGCTCAGTAAATTTATGTTTACTTCTATCTAGTGAGTCATCGCTGTTCCGAGTGCTTATAAACATCGGCTTAATGATTTCAGATGAACGTTTCAGTGTAATGTTCCAGTTCTTAATCTTCAGGTTCAGACACCATTAAAAATCAGGAAATGTGCCCCTTTCCCTCCTAAGTGCTATTTTTGTTTTGTTCCGGGTGAGGTTAGACGCTGAGATGCCCCGGAAGAGAGATGTGGAGATGTGAAGCCGCCCCCCACTACTGGGGGGTGGGGGGGGCTACTGCTGTTCTGAGCAACCCTGAGAGCCCCACCTGGCGTTGTCAGCACCCCGGTATCCAGCTATTAACAGCTCACCTCCGCGCTTTATAAAATGAGTCTGTATGCTTGTAAAACTCACACTGAGCACCCCAGTCTGGGGTGGGGGTGGCAGAGTGCATTTGTTTCCCTCTTCAGCTCTAGCTTGGGGGCACTTGCTGAAGCAGAACCCCGCCTTGCTGGTCCAGGAAGTGGGCACCCAGCTGCGCCCCAAAGGCCCTGCTCTTCTTGTGTTCAGTGGTCCTAGGTGCCCACGGAAGATGTGCTCTCTGCTCACTGATGAGACATGATCACTGTGGAGCGGGAAGAGCTTGCGGGAAGTGTCGTTGAAATTTGATGGCAGGGTTTTGCAGTTGAAGCAGGGAGAAGAGTGCAAGGGGGGCCTCAGAGGAGGAGACGGGAACGCCCAATGTTTAGTGAAGGCAATATGAGGCGGGCATCCAGAAAGGGGCGTTTATTTATTCGTTGCTCCCTGCTCTTCTCATCATGGTATTTTCCTCTGCGGTCAGCAGTACAGGACCATTCAGTGGAACTGAAGAATGGGGGCTACTTTGGGAGGATGGGGCAATGCTTCACCCAAACTTGCCCACTCTTTCTTGTTTTTTTTTTTTTCCTTTTTCCCCTAGAAGTAGCTCATTTTCTCATTTCTTTTCGATATCAGCATATCAAATATCTAACTATTGGGATGCATCAGGCTCACAGATAGATAGTCCAGGCTGTAGCTCTTGAGAATTGGGGGGCCAGGGTCCCCCCTCTCGCTGAACTGTGGGTCTCTGTGTTATTTCCCCTCTGCACAGCCCAGACAGACCTGCTCCAGCTCTGCCCGCCATGTTTTCTCGCTGTTTCTGCCAGCGATCCCTTAGAATAGTAGGAAAACTAAACCATCCGGGCGGAGGCAATTCCAGACTTGTCTCTGGGGCAGACAGAGACTGCGGAATCAGAAAGCACTGAGACGCTTGGCTATTGAGCATCCTCCATCCTCCATGTTGCCACCAAGCTCCTGCGACCTACAGGGTGCCCTGTGCACCCCTTGCCACACGATTACGGCGCAGAAAGGCTAGGCTCCCTCACAGACTTTGGAGCGTCAGAAAGGTGTGGGGCGGGGGGGGTGTGTGTCTCCAGGAAAGCTTCTGCCCACTTGACTCCTGATATCTTGCCCCAAGTCTTCTCTGAATTAGATTTTGCTGCCTAGTTGGGCTGCCTCATCATGTTGGTGTTGCCTGTGGAAGATCAGTGTGAGGGCACACTCCACGCTGCGCAGTCCCCAGAGCTGGTGCCCAGGCTCGCGCCCCGCCTCTGTCACTCCCTGACTGCGTTAGCACGGCCAGCGACTGGCTCGCTCTGGTCCACACGTCTCCATCCGTAGTTTGTCGTCGTTCGTTTTCATGTTGCCACATCACCTCAGTCGGGCTGTTAGGAGGAGTAAATGAGTTGATTTACATAAGTTTGTGAGGCGCCGCCTGGCATTTAGCAGAGATTCTGCAGCTGCGGGCATCTCCACACACACACACACACACACACACACATGCACGCACTCTCTCTCTCCTCTCTCTTCCTCTCTCTCTCTCTCTCTCTCTGCAGCTGCAGGCATTTTCATACACATGCACACACGTGCACACATGCTCTCTCTCCTGCTGTGGGCATTTACTTACACACACACACACACACACACAAACAAACATACACATCCATGTTGAAAACCCAGCTATTCAAAACAAAGACAACAAGCTCAGACCTCGTAGGTTTTCATTAGATCCCCCTGTTTGCATGAAGAGAAGGCCATCTCTCGGGCAAGATGTTTTCATTTTACTTGAGGAGATAGCAACCAGGAGGAAGGGCTGATGGCCCTCTCTTTGACTGTGGGCTGGACGTAGGGCCTCATTCCCGGCGAACAAAGTATGGAAGGGAAGAAGCAGTACCTTTGGTGTGGAGGAGCCCGGCAAGTGCCCCCTTCACTAGGTGGCCCTGTGTCCTGGCCGGGGGCCCTGGGAGATCTGCTTTCAGAAACTCCTAGACTGCTTGCGAGCAAACAGCAGAGGGAGGGATACCGTCTGAATTGAAGGATGCTCTCGAAGATTCTGATCAGTGTTCTTCAAAGTGCCAGAGTCACGGAAGGTGAGGAAGACAGAGAAACTGTCATAGCTGGAAGGAGGCGCAACTCAGGCATCCTGGAACAGAGGACACAAGTGGGGAAGTGGGTGAAGTCCACAGGAGGTCTCTCCTTTGGTGGTAGTTTCTGTACCAGTTCCAATGTCTGGGTTTGGGCAGATCCTGGGGGAAGCAGAGTGAAGAGGAGATAGGAATTGTGGACTAGCTCTTCGGTACATCGACGACTAAACATTTTAAAACGCTGAACCAGAATACCTCTCCATGCTTGCCATTTTGGAAAGGGTTCATCCATTTAGCAGAATGTGAAGAAAATGTGGTTACCCCAGCTGGGTCGCCTGCGTTCTCTGAGCACACCTCTTGGAAGGCAGCGACTGTTAACAGGGTTCCTCTCAGGCCTTCCCCTAAGTACACATCAACTTTTTTTTTTTTTTATTAAAAACCTTAAAAGAGCTCTTCCAGATTCCCATTGTGGTGATGTGCCTGAGACACTGCAAACATTTTAATTTTAGCACAGCTATTTTCCACATAAATTCCTTTTCGGACATGTTTTGGCTCTTCCGTAAGACTTCCTTAAAGTGGTGTTTGTTTAGCCAGCGTTTAATTTTATTTTCCACTCAGACTCCTAACCCGTTCGGGTCCCATTTATATTGCCTCTGCCCTTGCCAGTCGTTCTGAAGCCTCCCAAATTAGCATCATCTGAGAATTTAATTAACTTGCTGTTTACTAACCCTCTCCTTTCAAGATAATTAATGAGGATGTGAAGTGACACCAGGCCTGACACTGGTCCCCATGGCACCTGAGCAGGTACCACCCGGGCCGGCTTGGGGGGCCAGGAGCACCCCCTTGTTTACCCTTCATCTCACGTCCGGCACTCGACTGCCATGCTGGGCGCAGGTACCAGTGGATGTTTGCTTAAAATCAGGCTTCCCTGCCTTGCCTTTTATCCACTCATTTTCTGCTTTGTTAATTAAAAAGCCTCATTTTACTTAGAATGGAATGCTTATTTTTTCGCATTATTCCCTAGACAGTCCACATTACCGGGCTGGAAATTAAACTAGCTGAGAGGGTCAGGTGTTACAATTCCCTCTTTTGTTTCTAGAAAAATGACAGCAGAGCCTCTCCCATAGCCTGCCCCCCCTCCCCCCCGCTCAGCCCCCCCATCCCCAAAAAGAAGAGGCCCAGCAACTTGGGCCTTAATCCAGGAGACCAGAGGTGGTTGCTCTGGCGCCCAGTGGTGGGCCCTGGAACTCAGCCCCGTGCTGGAAATGCCCTCAACCCTGCTGTACCCCATGGCAGCCACTGGCCACCTCTGACCTGGACACCCTTGAAATGTGGCCGGCGTGACCGAGGACTTGAACTTGAAGTTCCCCTCCCCCTAGATTAACTGCTCGAAGCAGTCACAGAAGCTTGAGCTACTGCCGGGCTTGAGCTGCACCCCGGGGTCGGTCCCCCTGCCTGCCGTGGGGTGTCCGTGGCAGGCCTGAGCCCGGTCCCTTCCCTCCTGCCCCAGCAGCTTTCCTCCCTAGCAGAGAAGGTGAAGCCACCTTCGCCATTCCATTCAGCAGGCTGCAATTAGGAAGGTAAGTTTTCCGAAGGAAGAAGATGTTACTTTCTAAATCCAAATGTAAATGACTTGGATTATCCGTGTCACTGAGCACTTCATTCATGCAGATAATTGAGAATTGACAGTGTCCTTTTCCCTCAATTACTTCCTGATAGTCCCCTGTGCTACAATGGGAGAAACACAGCGTTGTTTTTAAATAGCTATGTTAATGTGCTCATTAATTTTACCTTTTCCTCCCAATTAACAAATACTAACTCCTGTGGCAGGATTGAGTTGGCGCCCCTACCCAAGCCATGCTTCATCCCGAACACCCCTTAGTCGCGTGAGCCTGGCGTGGCTCAGCTCCTTGCCTTGGGCTTTAGGGTGTGCATGGAGCTCCAGCGCCAGCTCGGCCTTGCAGGGGGCTGGCAGGGGGGCGTCACCTTGAGTGCTGATAGACCCTGAGCCAGGACAGGAAGACCTAAGGCTGACTTCAGGCCCCCCACTCGCAGGGCATGCCCTCGGATCCGTGACACCTCTTGGATTACAGGCCCACGCCCAGCCCTGTCCCCTGGGATACCAGGGTCGCATTAGTGGGTGTACAGCACTAGGCAGGAGCGTCCCTCGCCCATTTTATCCAGGTCGCTGCTGTGAGACAGTATGGAGTCGGCTCAGCCAGAGATGCCCGTGTTCACTGACTGGGTAAAGGCAGTCTCCATCAGGTGGGAATTGGCGTATTTTAAAAATGTCACCCCTATAAATTGAAAATTTTCACAATCTCAAGTCAACACAGGTCACTCACTCGAGTCAACACAGGTCACAACACAGGGGGGTATCAGCTGGCCAGCACTGACTGCACTCCTCTGTCCACTGAGCGCCGAGAACAGGCTGCCAGGGGGCGTTACCATTCCACCCCCCTCATTCCAGAGGAACTTGTGAGGATCTGGCTAGCAGAGGGCCAAGCCCTCAGAAACCTCTGTGGACTAGGTACAAGTGGATGGTGCTGGTGAGGGGTCACTCAGGTTTCTCATTCTCCTAGATCCTGACGTTCTGCCTGCCACTCTGGGGCATCAGGGCTGGAGCTGGAGCGCTCCTGGCACAGGTGCCCAGGGGATGAGAGCCGGCCGTCCAGGAGGACATATCAGGCTGGCGGTGACCTAATTTTCCACCTTCTCCATTTTGCAGGCCAGCCCTGTAAGCCTGGATTATTTTCAGCTACTGGAGGGCACAGAAGCAGCCTGCTTCCTTTGATAGTGTTAGTAATTCCATCATTAGGCGAGTTCAAAGTTGAGTCATTTCCGCGTATCGTTGAGCACCGAGTAAATGTGTAACCTCAGCGCTTATTCATGTGGCATTGTGCGTCGAGGCCAGGCAGTGAGGTGTGTGGACCGAAGCACGTGAGCTCTTAGGCGCAAGCTTGTGACAACCGGGCCAGAGCTTCATTGTTCTGTACTCACATCCCGACGGGGAGTGAAATGGCACAAGCATCTCAGTTGACCATCCTTGGGAGGCGGCTGATTGTGACCCCAGGTTTGCAGGTCTAGCTGTTGCTGCCTTATGGCAAGTTGCGAGCCGCTTGCTTTGCTCCACAGCGTTGGTGTGTCTTCTTCCCTTCCCATCAAGACGCTGAAAGGTGGGACCAGCTGCTCCCAGCGTGTTTAGTTGGGGGACTACACACCATGGGCTATTTTACAAAGTTTTCTGTGGGTGCAGATTGCCTGTCGCCATCTTTGTGGGGTGATGTCAGAGGGAACCCTTGCGCTAGGTAGCCCGTGACCTTTAAAGGCTGTGGTGTTTCCTAACCAACTCGAAATGGGAAAAAACTGGCCCAGCGCTGGTCCAAGGGGATTGAAGTAATCTTTTGAAGCGGTTGTGTTTTTGTCAGCTTGGGGGAAACCGTGGGCCGAGAAATGATCCTCCCCGCCCCATTTTTGACTATGCAGCTGTTATCAGCTGGCCCGACTGGCATATTCCTGCGCTCTTAAGAACTGGCTTATTAGATGTTGAATGCAGTGACCCTGGTTTCATGGTAACTAAACCTGCGGCAGCTTCTTGCTAATGTACCGCTAGTCATTTTATTCAGTAGACCGAGTAGCTTTCAACGTTTCTAAGGGAAGGACACTGCTCATTAACAGGTGTGTTCAGCCTTCGGTTTAGTTACCATCTGAATGCGTCCTCCGCCTGAAACAGTGGGTATTAGTCTAAAGGTTAAGGAATATAGCTCTCCGCAAAGACAGCGTGCTTCCCCGCCACCAGTAGCCCTCCGTTTCTGCTCACCAGCTTGCCACCAAGTGTAGGTTCCTGGGAGTTTACCACTGCAGTGGGGACCAAGGGTGACTTGGCGAAGGCCACAGAGTAAGGAAGCCCCCAGCCCTGTGTGTGTCATCCTCTGAGTCAGGGGCTGCAGCTGGCACCAGTGGGCTCACACCCAGAGGCAAGCTGGTTCTCCTGACAGCTTCCTCCCCCTGCCAAGCCCGACGATTTCATTAGTGAGGTAAGTGAACGGCAATCAGACAATTCATTTGTCTCCGTGTGACCTAGGACTGCGATGAAATCACATTTCAAGGAAGGCTTTCTGAGTCTTCAACCGCCCTTTCCGGTTCACCCTCATCCCCTGCTGATTACCTTTTCTAAATGCTCTCGCATCCGTGAAGCACACCCATGGGGCGTGTGGCTTCTTATCTGACACCTGAGGGGACCCCTCTCTGCTCTTCGGCTCCTGACTCACCCTCCCATGTCCTCCCTGTGGAATGAGGTGACTCAACCGTGCCCTGTCGGGGGCCCTGGGCTCCCTGTCTTCAGGATGCTTCCAGTCGCACCAGGGAGTACGTCACGCCTATAACCTGATGGCCAGCGCTCAGGCTGTGTCCATGGGTCCTGAGAGTTGGGAACTTCACATTCCCAACTCATTGTAGATGATGGGAGTAGGATGGGAGATGGCATTTGCAGATGGGGAGCAGGACTGGATTGCGTGGGAATGGGGGTGGGCAGTGGAAGGAATGGCCTGAGCCCTCCGTGAGGCGCAGGCTCACATTGGTGCATGCGTTCACTCGCTTGCCCACTCTGTGGTACCACGAAGGGCTGAGAGTCATGGAACTGGCTGGAGACGGGGTGGCACAGGGTGGGAGGTGACCCGCACTGCAAGGAAGAATGAAGTAGTGTTGAGAGAAAGTGAATAATACCTCTCATTGCCATGGGAGGAAGTAAGCCGTGGGAACGTGCGTGCACAAATGGAGAATGAATTCATCCCCAACTGGAAGAAAGACCCCTCTAAAAGAGAATCTCACCTGTTTACAGAAACGGGCACAGGCCGTTAGCTCCTCTGGCCTTGTGCTATGGCAGTCTGGAAAGAGCCTCAGGAATCTCTATTTTGAGCCTTGAGCCTTGAAAAGACTTACTTAAAAACAGCACCTGAAGTCTCTGTTAGTATTTGCAGAGTAGATTGCTAGATTTGAGAGTCCCGAAACACACTGGTGTGGCAGGGAGCGCCACAGGGCTGCCCCTGATGACCGTGTCCCAGGAAGAACACACAGTGTGTTTACGGTCACATGTCACCAGGTGCCGGTCACACGGTGAGTGCTGGCACGCATGACATGCGCTGCGCCTCACTACTGCCAGGGGCTGGAGGGAGCTTAGCCATCCTTGCTGTAGGCCCACCGCGCTGCACCCTGCCATTTTGGTCAAAGAAACTAACCCTCTTGCCAGTTCTTTCAGTGCTGTTTTCTGGAACTTGGAATTTGCTGGAGAAGAGGTTTTTCATTTCCTGAGCCCCTGCAGGCCTGCCAAAGGCCCTGCGTGTCTTGTCGCCAGGTCTTGGGCCTGGTCGAGCAGAATGAATTTGGGGAATATGAAGAGAGGTTGTTTGTGCCCACGTGGACTGGCTGATGACACCCCCTCCCCGTGTATCACCCCATAGGAATAAGTTAGAATGTCGCACGGACTGGCCTTGTGGCCACACTCCCTATTGCTGGAAGGTGGAGAGCACCCCACAGGGAGGCTTCTCGGCAAGTTGCCCAGGAGGTTTGAGGGCCTGGCCGGCCTGCGGGAAGGCTGGGGTGCCAGGTGATGGGGCATAGAGTGCAAGGAGAAAGAGGTACCTCTAAGCATTCAGCTTTGGAGCCCATGTGGGGAGCAGTCTCCCTGCGTCAGCTCCCAGGATCTGAAAAGGGGCGAAGGCTGAAGGGGTAGCCAGCTCCTCTGGGTGCTGAGGGTGGCAGCTGTCAGCAGGGTCCTGACTCTCGAAACCTAGGAACCTTGAAGCTGCTCAGCCAGAGGTTCCCCTTTGGGGATTCCCCTTTGGCCGCCTTCCTCAAGGGGGCAGGGGCTGAGCTCTGTCCGCAGCTTATGTTCAGAGCGGAAAGACACGCTAAGCTGTTGTCATCCGTAAAGGGGCAAGTGGCGCTGCCAGATCCCCGGGGTCCCTCTCTGAGAGGCGTCTGGAGCGCTCAGGCTGTCACTGTCTTCCGTAGGCTCTTTCCACATGTTCCTCAGGGCAGCCCCACCTCGCCCTTACTTGTCAGCTTAGTGGTCAAAGAGCCACAGCGATGAGAAACCTGAGCAGAAGCAGCTGGGGTTGGAGCTGAGCTGAGAGGATGGAAGGATGGTGGCAGACTGACTTGCACTCTGGACATCTCAGCTGATGGGGCCGGGGACAGTTGCTTTTGTGACCCATTTAGGAAAAAGAGGAGGGGACAGCCATGAAGAGTGGCTGCTGCTTTCAGAGCTCATGGAAACCAGCGGTGGGTCCTCGCCGTCACCTGTTTCTTAATCCCAGCCTCACGCCCTGGCCATCGAGCGTGAGGACCTGTGGGCAGCCAAGTGAGGCAGAGGCACAAGGCCTGGCGGAGATCCCCTGAAGCCGCAGGGACCACAGAGGCGACAGACTGTTCTCACTGGGCTGTGGGGGTGGACGACTTCCATGGGGAGGTGCTGTCCATTTGCCCGGGGCTCTGAGCAGTCAGTCAGCAGCTGGGGGGCAGGGGGTGTCTCCAAGCTAGAAGGGTCGTTAGACCAGAAAGACCGGCATCGTCGGTAGGTGACGTAGGGCCTCCCAGGAGTCCCGTGTTATGTGTCGTGTGGAATGGAGCAGACATGGAGGACTGCAATTGGGCTAACAGTGACCAGCCATGAAGAGCAATGGAAGGACAGAGAGTGACCCCGAGCATTAGAAGACTTTCCTGTGGGTTCAGATGGCCAGCCGGCTGTTCCGAAGTCCCTGCTCTGGACCAGGAGCTGTGCTGAGGACTGAGACCGGAAGATGCAGCTTGGGCTTCCTGCTGGCATGATGCCGGTGGTGGTTGGGGAAGGAGGCAGAGGTAGTTTGTCTTCCAGTGAGACACATGTCTCCCAGTGACCTCCCAGCTGCCCCGGGGGGCTGCAGGGTGCGGTGGAACCTTTGCCCTGGGGAAGGCCTCCGAAAAGAAGTTGGGCTTCACGCAAAGGAGGCACCTGATCGTTCTAGCTGTCCATTTTTATGTTTTTTCTACTTATCACTCTACCTTGAAAAGCAAACCAACCCAGTTACTCTCGTTTTACTTTCATCACAACCTGTGACGTTAACATTTTAAATCCGATAGCAGGACCTGTTCCATGGTCTTCTCCAGCCAATAAAGCGGTTTTCACACAGGCCTCGTTCCTGTGTCTTTATCGTTCCCAGAGAGCTTTGCATTCTGGCGCGGGTGGTGGTGAGCTGGAATAAATAGTTCCTCTCCCAAGCCAAACCTCAGTGAAAATGCAGGGTTCTCACTCTGTTATGAGCACAAAACTGTTCCTGATCTAGACAGAACCAACTTGTGAGGTCGCTGTAACTTCCCAAGTGGTCATCCCAGTGTCCAGTTGTCCCAACCCAACTCAGCCCTCTGAGCCAGTGGTCTGCCTCCAGCGAGCCTGTGGGTCGGGAAAGGGTCTGAAAGGGTCCGTAAGGTGTGCCGCCGCCGCACTTCGGGAAGCCCTGCCGAAGAACACAACTGCGAGGGGTGGCGTTGCCGTGTCCTGCGTGGGGCTTCCCTCCAGGACTTGCAAGCCTGCTCTCCCCAAGCGAACAGAGCAGGAACATACGTGAAGACACACTGTGGCCTCCTGCCCTCCTATCCCTGAGCCGCTGGCCGAGGAATGACGGGAGATCCCAGGCTCTTATTTCACCTCCTCAACCTGTGAGGCAGCAGCTGTTTTCGGGCAGGAACACTTGATCCCGAGCCGGACATCAGCCGACAGGAGCTACTGTTGCCTTCTCATCCCTCGTTGGTCCTGACCGCCCACGTGGCTCTTAGCCTTCAAGACCCAGCCTCATCTTTATTCTCTCCCAACTTTGGTGCAGCAGCCCACCTAGGAGGACAGTCCTCGTAGAGTCTGGAGGGTGGAGGAGGCCTGGCCACATATACTGAGTGGCAACCCCAGGGAGGCTCGCTGACACCCAGTGATTCCCCAGCCCCGTGGATGCTCATGGTCTGCGTGCTCACCCCCGCTGCGATGATTAATTAACATCCTCCTCTCTGCTGGACAATTAAAGAAAGCAGGAGAAGGAGGGACGGTCCTCAGTTAGACCTGATTTGGCACCATATTGTTTTCTGTTAATCTATTTTGTTTTCTGTCCGTCTGTCCCGAGGGATGGGTGCCTTGCTGCTTGCTGAAGCATGCATAACTAATGTCCTCATTAAGGGCTGATCTGTTTATCAGGGCCATGCAAGGAAGCCAGCCTGCCAAAGCCGGGCACAAGCTGGGGGCTGTTACCTCCCTCTGGGTTTTAGCCCCACCTCATTAAGCTGGTCCGGGCTATTGATTGGGAGCCTGTGTTTGGAAGAGTCTTACTTACTCCATGCATTATCTTGACAGATTGATCAGACCTGATTGAGAACCTCTTAAAGGCACGAACAGCTGTAATGGGAAAGTTGGACTCTGTCATCCGTTAGGATGATTCTGGGAGCAAGAAGAACAAGGCTGACATCTTGGAGCGATTGTATTTACAATTAACATGGCTGAAAACGATTGCCTCTATTGATCCCCCCTTCCTGCAATTACAGCCCCATTGTTTACATTCCAGCACTTCAGTTATAAAAAGGAAATTCAATAATTATTGCATTATTTAAAGTTAAAGTGCCACAGAGTTTGCTGGCTACGCTTGCTGGTTGATTTAGCGTTCAGTAAAATCCATGCTGAGCTCTCCATCTTGAGGCCGAACGATATCGGCTTTTAATGAGACTCAAAGAGGGGGGGTGGGAAGGAGAGCAGAACCCAGCACACAGGGTGTTTGTCTCGGTTATTTATGAGGGGGACTCGAAAGCAGAGCAGAGAAACTTGCCGTGTCATCGTTCGCAAAACTCTTTCCCCTCTTGCCACGTGACTGTCGCTCTGCCGTCTCCCGGCCTCCCGCCTCAGGTTTGACCCTGCGGCTCCCGGGCCCCCTTCCACGTGGCAGCTGGCTCCGCCTGCCTGCAGCAGAGTCCACGGAGTTCCAAGTGGGAGCGTGAAAAGTGTCCGAGCCCTGTCAGAAGCGTCTGTGCAGGGGCCACTTTGCCTTTCCCGCCTCACCACGTTCCCGTTTTCTCTTCCAAGGGGAAAATGAAATCACAGCCGACACCTCTTCTGCAAAAGTGCACCCCATGCACACCCGTCCCTTTTGAGGGGGCCACCCCTCGTCTTCTCTCTTCATTAAGGTGGTGAAGGTATTTGTCAGCCCAGGGTTCGGGTTCGGGGGAAGGCTCTGGGTTTGAGCGCCAAATGCATGTTCTTGGGAGCAGTCACCAGAAAGTTCAAGGGTGTGAGAGGAATTTTGCAGGAGCATTTTATTCCTTTCCTGTGTGCTGGAAATTCTTCCCTGGGCTCGGCTCCAGCGAGCCATCCACACAGGTGTGCTCTGCAGGACATGGTGCAGGCAAGGGGAAGGTGATGCCTCCTGCCTTTGCGCCATGACTCAGGCTTTCCGCTGTCGCCCCGGGACGCTCCAGACTGCAGGTGGGAAAGGAGAGAGGAAGATGAATCGAGGCAATTCCAGCTTTTATGAAGTATCTGGAGCAGGCCGGTAGCAGGCAGTTGCGGCCATGTGACTTTTTCATTAAAGAAGTGAATTCTTGTGTCCGGCACATTGCGTGAGTTATCTGGTACGCTTTGCTCACCCCGAGGGAACGCCTTGAGGAAAAGGTGGGGGAAGAGAACTTAGGCCGCAGTGCTGCTTTTCCGTGTCGTTGACTTGGATCTCTTCTCCGTGACCATCGCTCTCTGGCCAGAGCCGTGGCTCTCAAAGCGTGGGCCCAGACCCAGAGCCTCAGCAGCATCCCAGAGGTGCTTCAAAATGCACGTTCCCAGGCTGCACCACAAACTGGGCGCATTGGAAGCCCTGGGGGTGGCCTGACAGCCCCTGGCCTAACAGGCCCCCCGCCCCAGGTGCTCTGGGTGCATGCTCAGCCCCCCAGCCCCAACACCAGCTGCTCATTAACAGCCGGGCCCAGGCTGTCACGCCTGCCCGTCAGACGCCAGGAAGCCAA
Source organism: Uropsilus gracilis (assembly GCA_004024945.1). Lineage (NCBI taxonomy): Eukaryota > Metazoa > Chordata > Mammalia > Eulipotyphla > Talpidae > Uropsilus > Uropsilus gracilis. The sequence continues at coordinate 15,870 of PVHY01026689.1, forward strand.
GTCGGGGCTTGGGGTAGGCAGACGGTGACGCTGGCAAATATTTGGGTATTCCTTTGCCGCTTCCGGAGGATTTTCGCACATGTTTTCTCATGTGGCTCTCAAAATCGCCTCTGAGGGAGACGGGGCAAGTACAAACATCTCTGTTTCACAGATGAAGTAGCGCACCTGTTTTGACCGCCAGGCAAGTGTTTTCCCTGCTGCTGCGACTGTCATGGGTTTGGAGATACAAATAAGCAGACCCCGCAGAGTGGATTGAGGGAGGTGGGGCGCCGTCAACCGGCCGTGTCAGCTGAGCTCTGGCCCCCTCTCCCCAGCCTCATCCCGGGGTGTCGGCAGGCCCCACAAAGAACAGTGTCCTTATTTTCATTGTGTTGGTTCTCAGACAGGCAGAGGTGGGGAGGCTTTGAGGTTTGGGTTCCAGCCTCACCTGCTCAGTGCCAAACTTCGGGCAAGTTACTTAAAACAGAATAGAAATTAAGCTCCTCTGACAGGAAGACATCCACCCTGTTCATGCTCCGTATCCTGCCTGTGCCATAATTTCTGTATCTCACAGTTTCTTTACTGTCCCCCAGGGATTCCACAGGGGGGAAGGGGGAGGTTACCGATCATGGGACAGGAGAGGTTGGTGTAAGCAGGAAGAGACCTGTCTGGTAGGTAAACCTAGGCGACATTCATTTCCATTCCTAACCTCACAGCTTCACTCATTTGAAGAATGGCCTTCCTAACGGTCATCGCCTCATTCCTGATAGCGCCTAATTTGGGCGCTGTGTTGAGCTCTGTCTGGAAAGCATCCCACTGGTGGTGTGGCTATCCCACTCGTCCAGATGCCGACACTGCTCAGGCCTAGCTGTGTGCGTAACAGGACAGCCCCGAGGAGGGGTGTCCCCCCAAGTGTGTCTGTCCAGGGTGTGCCGGCGGCCACCACCAGCAGCTGGAGGGAAGATGTGTGTGGTAGTGTGTGCGTGGAGGTGGGACACGTGACTGGGGGAGGAAGCACAGCTTAGTGCATGAAGGGGGAACTCTTAGCACGCCCTCTCCTCGTGAAGCTGTGGTTTTCAGATCTGTAGAGCTTTAGGGTGTTTCTGAAGGACCGTCAGAGCTTAGCTTTCTGGATCCTGTTTGTTGGTTTAAACCCCCCCAGCACCCCTCACTTGGCCCC
>PVHY01026690.1:0-17032 GCA_004024945.1 Uropsilus gracilis
GTAATGTTAAAATGGGGGAATGACCTTAGCTGGAATTTCCCTTCAGGGGGATGCAGGGGGAAGAAAGAGGTGAAATAGTCAAGGTGAAACAGATTTCCTGGAAGGTGGGAAATCAGGGTATATAAAGGGTGTGCAAACAAAGAGAAGGATTCGATGCAGATTCGAATATGGAGACTGGAAATAGAGAGAGGTTCAGTGGGGGAGAGATGGGAATCGGCCATCTTGTAAAGATGTGAGCCATGTGAGCTTGGCCGTGTTGGCCACCGAGGGCCTGGAACCCTCGGCTGACCCAGACTGGCAGCATGTGTGCTGAATGCAGTTAAGGAGTTTGCAGATTTGAACTCCATGTCGGAGTTTGTTTTGCTGAGTTTAACTTGTGTCTGTGAGAGGCTGTGCAGAAGTTAGGCCTGAGAAGAAAGTGAACTTTGCTGGTTCGACACCATGGAGTTCCTGCTACCTGAAGGTGACAAGGAGAAGAGAGCGTGGAAGACAACGAGGAGCATTCAAAGGAACATGTCTTCAAGCGTCTGGAGATGGACTCTGTCTGGACATTGGTGAGACGATTAGGACTGAGAGACTGAGGATATTTGGGGCAATCTGGGAAAGGACTTTGGACAATACTGAGAAAGGGTTTGGACAATGTTGAAGTATTCTGAGTCTTACATATTTCTTTTGTAATTATTAGGATAATTAGAAATCACTTTGTTAGAAATAAATTAGTCTGCACTGCACTGATTGTCTTGCATTGGCTTGGTATTTTGGTTGAGAAGGCTGGGGATGGTGGTAAGGACCCATGAGTGGAAAGTTTAAACTGTGTTTTAAAGTTTTTCTTTTCTGCAGTTTTTGGAGCTGAAAGCAGATAGTGGCTGGCTGGCTTTTGCATATCAATGGTAAAGGTGATCAGTGAAAATGCTAATGAAGAGTGTGTATCCTGCTTCTGAGAGAGAAGCAGGCAGATAGCACTATCCAGTTAAGTAAAGCCAGAAAGTCTCTTTTTACCACAGTGAAAGATGCAAAGGAACTGCTTCTGAGAGAGAAGCAGGCCTGTAAGCCTTTCTTTGGTCACCCTGTTTCAGTAGGTAATTGCTAAGGAACTGCTTTGGAGAAAGAAGCAAGCAGATAGGGGTAACCAGTTAAGTAAAGACAGAAAGTCTCTTTTTACCCACTTTCAATATGTTCATACTAAATAAACAAAACATGACCTCTTTTATTTCTTTAAAGTCTTTTAAAAATGCAGATTTTTAAGGATTACGTTACGTTAAAAAAATACTGAATAAGACAGCCAGATTTTTCTGTCACAGGTCAAAGAAAATCTGATACATGAACATTTTAATTATGACATTTCAAAATTTCAAAATTCAAATGGACAATGAAGTCCATTTTTTAAAGAAAGTATTTGTAGCAAAATAACCATTAAGAGCAAACTTAAGTCTTTTTATCTTTTAACTCCAAAATTGGCACAAAACGTTCAGAGGACGTGCAGAAAGATTCAGTAAGTCCTCATTCTAGAAGCGTCTCCGACAGCCTCTGGCCTCCCACTGGGAAAATAAAGCAAGCAAACATTCAAGACGCTCAAGGACTAACTGCTCAAAAGGGCCTGCGCTCGCAGTTGAACTTTTCTCCACGCGCTCCAAACAGAGTGGGTGCTAGCGGGCTCAGGTCGGTCTCTGGCTGCGCGGGGACTGACTTGAGGACCCTTCCGCCTCGGCCAAGAGCGGGACGGAAATTAATATGCGTGAAACAGCGACCTGAGGTAAATTTGCAATAGGCTCTGCAACATCTCGAAAGCAAAGCACGAACGGCACCAGAGAAAACCCGGTGCCAATTAGGCCGCCTGAGCCCCAGCGGGCACCACGCCCCGGGCATCGGGGACTGACCCGGAAGTGCTCGGCGGCGGGCGCGGCGGCGGGGGAGGGCCAACCGGCGTACGCGCGCGCTCCCCGCGGAACACCCGCCGGCTGTTCGGCGCTCTCCCGGAGGCGCGCTCAAGTCGCCGCGGCCGCCGCCAACATGGCTGAGACGAGCGAGGAGGTGGCGGTGCTGGTGCAGCGGGTGGTGAAGGACATCACCAACGCCTTCAGGAGAAATCCGCACATGTGAGTTGCACGCCGGCGGCGCCCCCGCCGCTGCAACCGCAGGGGGTTGTCGGGGGGCGGGCGGGGGCGGGGCCAAGCCTTGAGCGGACCTCGGCGGGAGGGCGCTGGCCGGCGAGCCCCTCATTGAGGGTGCGGAGCGAGTTCCAGGCCGGGCCGTTGTCCGCCGCTGTTGGGCCCGCTTGCCGCTACTCGAACGCGGTCGCGGGCGAATCCCTACAAGTGACCTCCGAAAATTAAAGCCGAGCGACTTTGTCTGGCTCTCACTTCCATCCCTTTCCCAAGAGTTCACCAAAGTCGAAAGACTTCATCCCGTATATTCACCGTCTGAGTCCGTTTGGATATCCTGGCACACACTGTCGGTCTGTGGATGCTTTGCAGACACTTCTTGCTGTTGATCCCGGGACTTCGTGAGCGAGGGTTACTGATGATGTGATTCTCAGTGAGCCAAAACCCTTCAGTTGAAGGTAGTTTGAAGCAGCTCCTCACTTTCATCACCTCGTTTATCCAGGATCGATCGTAGGGGAATTCTGATTAACATTGTTCTGAAGGTGAACAGAGTATTCTCAGTAACGTAGCTTCTGTAGGTTCTAGATGGATCTGGTGTAAAGGGATGAAGCCTCCACTCTTTTTACCATTAGCTGATTCATAGTTTCAGGGAGCATATTAACTCAACTCTTTTTTTTCTCCAAACACGATTGCCTTCTTTAAGTAGGACACTACAGGATTGACACACATACCACTTCTGTTTCCAGTCTACTTGGAGTACTCCTGGAAGATAACCCGAAGAAATTGTATTCTTTCTGACATTTATGCTTTTATGTAACAAATCTTTGAAAAAGGAAGCTAATAAAGGAGAGAGATGTGCTTTACGCAAGAGTAAGGAAGAAGCAAGAATGTAGCTCTTTTCCTTGCTCCCTTAGTTCCTTCCCGGGTAGAGTAACATTGAATCTAATTTTGCATTTTCACTTGACTTGTTTTTGGTGTTTTATTTCTTCTTATTTAAGTAGGAACAGATGAATTTTTCTTTTTAGGCATTCTAAATCCTTAAGCTTTTCTGCCTAAAAGAAGTGCCAAACCTACATGTAAATGAAGTTTTCTTTTCCTTCGAGGCAATGCTCATAAAAGAATTAAGAAGCCCTCAGATGCTGCACTCCCTTGTGGCACTCAATCTGACTCTTGTAACTGTGCCTCATTAAAAAACAAAATACTGCTGGCCTCAAAACACACCTGCCACCTCTGACAGCATACACTTCCTTTTCCCTTGTGACTGCTGTCTTTTTCGAAATAAGAGTGCTTGGAATGATTTCCTGGCAGTAACCATAGTGGGTACTGGATCTTCTAAAGAATGCTTTGATGCCCTGTTGTGTATCAGTCTTTGAAACCCTTGTTGAGAATGAGAGCTCCTTAGAAAAAGAGAAGTCCTCAAAAAAAAAAAAAAAAAGTTGGGCAAATGAAGGGCCTATTTTCTCATCATTGGTAGTTTTTTTTTTTTCTTGAAGAAATTATAGTGGAGATTAGATGTCTCATAAGTACAGTAGTAATCTCAGTGATTGAGGTAGACTAGAAAAGCATCAGTATTTTATAGTTGAAGAAACTGAGTGATGAACTTGGCAGGGTGACACAGGGCAATTTGGAACAAATCCCATTTCCTCTGTATCACATTTATTTAAACTCATAAAGGACTTTAACCTTCCATCCCAGTCATACTTTTATGGTAAAATATTATTAATATGCTCTATCAGCATATTTATTTAATAAGCATTTGAGTTGAGATTTAATATTTTGAAATAGTATATAATCTAAAATAGTATATAATCTAAATCTAAAATTTAACTCATTGTTTAATACTAATCTTCAGATATATTTTAGTATGCCTTATAACCTTGAATAATGCTATTCATCTTTCTAAACATCTTATAATTTGGACTTTTGAAAATTGCTATACTTCTTTCGCTAACTTGGACCTTTATTCTCCAAAATAAAGAGACTATAATTTTAGTTTAAAGGAAAAAAAGACATCTTGAAAGTTAGTATTTAATTGCAATTCTCAGTAATACAAAAAAATTGTTTTCATTTATTTTTTGTTTTCCTTTTTTCCCCCTAGGCACAAGATAGATTATAATTTTATTAGCCAATATCTGCTTGTTTTCCTATTGACTTTGTATGAATAGTATAAATACCTAGTGAAGAGATGAATAGTATAAATACCTAATGAAGAGTAATGAAAAGTGTAGTGGTTTTTTGTTACTGGATTTTGTTTTGTAATAGGATTTCATTACTGGTGGTTGAGGAAAAGTTAACCTTCTTTCAGCCTCAATTTCTTGATCTTGTAAGGCTAGTGAGAACACATGAAAATCATCTTACACAGTGCCCCCCTACATAGTTGCCTATAGGCAAACAGTAGACTTGAAATCCTGTGTCCCTTAGAAAATACATTGAGACCAACTGAACGGTGAGTATAAAACTCTATATATAAAAAAAGATATTCAAATGTTGTTTATGTATAGAGAATATTATTGGAAAAACTGTCATTGACCCAGAGATGGACATAGCTTAAGACCATGTGCTAATGTGAAGACAACTTTTAGCAGTGTAATCAAGATCATGTCAAAAGGTCTCATCCCAGCAAGTTATTTTTTATCACTCTATTAGATATTTATTAATCAGTTGCTATTCATGAGTTGCTGTGGGGTGCCATCTTTACAGTATATGGAACAGGAAATATAGAATTCGGTTCTTACAGTTGAGGCATTCCCAGAAATATTTGTGATGATAGAAATGTGTTAGATCTGTCTAGTCTAATATAGCAGCTCCTAGCCATTTGTGACAGCCACTAGCCATTTGTGGTGGTTTTTACATGCTTGAAATGTAATTAATGCCAAAGAGAAACTGAATTTTAACTTTAATTTTAATTGATATGTACATAATGACCACATATGCCTACTGATGGCTGTGTTGCACAGTACAAGAGTAGATAGAAACCTAAGTTCTGCTTGTGTCAATGGCACATTAACCCTACAAAGCAGTTTATGTTGAAGCTGAGGGGAGCAGCAAATAAATGTCCTGTGAGTTTATTTGAAGGTAAAGGAAACTGGATATGTCTTGGCCAGGGCTGTTCTGGGATGTGGGTTTTTGAACTGAACTTTGAAAGTAAGATAGTCTTGGAGAAGGAGCCAAAGACCTGAGTAGGGAGCAGTAAATTGACCAAAAGCAGCAAGTGAAAAAGGCAAATTAGAACCAGATTATGACAGTTCTTGATTGTTTGATTTGATTTCATTCACTCTATGCATGCCTTCAGTGAAAGAGCATCTATTTGACAAGTGTAATGCTATTTTCTGTCTATTTGGTTTAGGATCAGTATATAAATTGATGAACACACCAAGCATGATGCCTGCCCTAATGGAACTTTAAATACATCAGCATTCCAGTTGTGAAAAGATACCCAAAGGATAAGAAAGATACTTTGAAAAATTCATGACAGAGAGGCCCAATTTAGCTTAGAAGGTTAAAATAGAGTTGTTCAGTAAAAAGATACTTCCTAGGCAGTGATACAGCCCCAATGAAAAGTTTGAATCAGGTATTATTAGTAAAAGACAGTTCTAGATTATCTGCAAGTTGGATTTGCAGAATAGAATAGAAAAACCACTCTTGATTGTTTTCTTATACCTCATTATTTAAACATTGTGAAGTTGAATAAAACTTGGGGTTTGAATATGACAGTCCTAGGTTTGAATTTTGGCTTGTCATTTACTAACTTGGTAGACTTAGACAGAAGTCTTTGTTCATCAATAAGTAAAATTTTTCTCTATAGCAAAGTGCAATAAACGAATCAGTGTAAATAAAGCCTAACAACATCACTAATAAGTAATAGTGCTTTGTGTAGCTATTTTCTAAATAAAATATTAAAATTTCAGTGAAACATAATAATCTTTGAATTGAAAAAACCTGAGGACCCTAATATATTTGAATCATCAGTAAAGTCAATTTTCAGTACACAGTACTATGTCAGATTTACTCTTGTGAATAAATGACTTTACTTGATTCATGATGTGTCTGAAAAGTGAAGACATATCTAGATATGTCTGACCAAGTCTAAACATGAGAAACAAAGTCAAGACCATGTTTTGGGGAACTTGAGCATGAATCCCAAGCTCAAAGGAAAGTACTCAGTGGGATGTTGGTATGTGATTTTTAGTAAAAGTGTTGCTTCATTTTATGTTGCTATTCTTTTGGAGTAGCCTTCAAAGGTAACCTGCAAAAAAATGGGCATCATGTTGTCCCTTTGAAAAGATTAGAACGTGATCTAATTTTCATGTCTTTAAAAATCTTATAACTTTGGTAACGCAGACATTTACTTTGATGTCTTCATTAAATTCCAAGAATCTAAATTGCCAAAAGTGTAAAAATGTAAAGTAATCTAATTTGGTGGTAGTAAGTTCTAAGTTCTCTTACAAGATGATTTAATTAGGAAATAATTGGATGTAGTTGCATATTCACTGCAGTCATTTAAAATGTAAAATATAATAAAAAGCTTTTACAAATTTAGTTATTTTAAAAACGTTAGAGAAGAATATATCTAATATAAGTCCACTTTTGCAAAATACTTCTAAAAAAGATTCTTGCACCAATATTAAAGTGGTAGAGGAATGACAAGTGATTTTTAGATTGTTACCCCCCCACCTCAGTTCTCCAGTTTTTCTTGAATAAGCTAGTAAAATTTAAATAGCCAGGTCTCTAGAAGGAATTAATCACACTTGTACTTGCTTTTGTTGATATCTTTATCTTCACTTTCCTTTTAAGAATTTAGGGCTAAGTATTCAGAGTTCCAAACTTTTAACTTAGTCACTAGCAGTATGACCTTAGTTTAACCTTAACCTCAGCCAACCTCACTTACTCTGATAAAACAGGAGACTAGAGGAATAAGGTCTCTTCTGATTTTAAAATTATTCTGGAATCCTAAATTGGAAAAAAAAAAAAGTGGATTATGACCTAAGGGACACAAGATAGAAGCCTGAAGTCAAACACTGTAATTTAAAACCTTACTGACCTACTTATAGTTATGAAGTATATGTTATTTTTTTAAGAAGCAGCAAAGAATTATCAGATAACTTGGCAAAAGCCTGGGTTATGTTATCTTGGCCTCCCATTATCTTTTAACTAAGTTTATTTTGTGGTTGACTTTAGGCTCTTAATCAAATTGAGACCGTATACTTCATCTTAGCTTGCCACCTTATATTTTACTACAGTTTCTACATCATTTGTGTTGTAGAGCTTGCTTTTCGTAACATCTGGGTAAGACATTAATTATTGTTTCTATATTTCAGAAGATGGCAAAGACTTGCCAAATTCACATTGGTAGAGCTGAGGCTAGACCCTGGACATTGGAATTCTGAATACTGTTGTTCCTACATCCTACTACCTTTCTGCTTTCTTTATTTCTCCTAGTTCTTTACATTCTGTGTAACAACTGTTTTCATTTTCCTTAATGCAAATAGCTGCCAGATTTCTCAGTCATAAAATTTGAAAAATGAATGAGATCAACCAGTTCATTTTCTCTTATTTAGAGGTACAATGCATTTCTACCATAAAATTACACTTGAGGAAACTGAGGTCTGTTGAATCTAAGTGATGCGATACATAACATAGTGACAGAATAAGGACTTAGACCCATAGCACTAGAAGGAAATTGTAAAATAGTGTCCTTTGACCACTATTTATTTGAATGTTATCACTGAGTGCAGGGATGATCAATCTTTTGTAGCAGTTACTGAACACCTGCGTATCCAAGGCTTGCTTTTATTATTTTTTGGAAGAATGGTAGCCCAAAAAAAAAAAAAAAAAGTGTGTGTGTGTGTTTGCAGATGACTCTTCTCTTTTCCATTGTAGTTGTTTTAAAGATGACAGTTTGTTATCTCAGAGAGACAGAATTGAGAGAGCTGGTCATGAACCAAGTCCCCCTTAGGCTAAGATCCCAAGATCACACTCTATGTCCTTCCTATGATGGTGATTATAGGAGCATCCTATGATAGTACTTCTCAAGTTAAGGAGGTACACTAAAGAAACCATGTCTTTTCAGACATGGCAGTAACTGTAAACATAGATACCAGATTATTAATTGGCTATTTTATTTTTGGTATTTATAAGCAAGGAAGATTTTTAAATTGTGAATTTAACTTCGAAAACCTCTTATTCCCCTGACCCCCACTAGCATATACCCAGAATAGGATTTTGTATAACCCAAAGCTAGGATATTATTCAAACTGTTGACTTGTTTTGTGGATATTAGGCCTCAGAGAAGTTTCTTGAAATAATTTCTTTGAGTTTAGTTTTTTCATTGTAATTCTAGTTTTGTTAAGGGTTCTACTTTATATAATAGAACCTGAATACCAAAAAAATACCAGTGAGTCAATAAATACTAATCAGGAATAGATCTAGATGTCTAACCGGTTGCCCTAACTGTGAAATAGACAGATGTCAGGTTTTATCACCAAATACAAAAACATATTTTGAAATACTGGACATTGACATTAATCTCTCAACATTTGCCCCATTCTTCCTAGAGAGTTTTATGTTGCTGAATAGCAAAGTGATACCATTTTATTATAGAAAATGATACAACATCTTAGCAAACCTATCAGCTCTGTGCAGTCTGGGACCATCTTGCTTTATACCTCTTGCATTTTCTACATTTAACATAGTACTTAATACATCAGTAGTACTCAGAAAATGTTTAGATAGTACTGATATGGTGTATCTAAAAATCTTTGATAGCAATTTTGAGCTAGGTCTTCAGATTTATTTGTGAATGAAATTAGCTTGGAAAAGACTGGGTGACTTGCAACACCTAGAGTATCTAGTCTACTGATGGAATTTCTAATGATCAGTAGAAGTAGGTTTTTATTTGTGCTATCCACTTTAGAGTTTCCAGGGATGATTTTATTTTATTTCCATAGTCTCCCACCAATTCATGGTGGTGACTTGACAAAAAATGAGGACTTTTCTAGGGGAATCCCAGAAAGATAATAGATAATGTCACACATAGTCTGAGAACCATTTTTTACTCTTTAAAAAAAATGTATTTTAAAAATCTCTCTAGATACTTTTAAAATACTGTTATGTCCACTGTTCATGTAAAAAGATATCTTGTTTTTAATTAATTATACAAAAGATATCATAATGTGAGGGTATGAAAAAGAATATATCTTGTAGGCAAGAATTCTTTTTTATAGTTGAAAAGCTTGTGTCCAGGGTTTGCAAAGCCATTTTAATATTTGTTTACTGGTTTGTTTGTTTTTTTTTTTTTTGGTTTTTTTGTTTTTTTTTTTTTTAACTGTGCAGTTCTGTTCCCCTAGATGCTGCTTATTAAATCTCTCTCTGTAAAGTAGATTTTCAGCTTCAGTTGAGGAAGATTACAGGGTACAGATACATCCATTGCTGAAAGGGAAGTGATCAAACTCTAGAGTGTATTTTGTATTAATAACATTAATTAGAATGTTTATTTTAAAAAAGTATAAAAACTTGTAAAGAAGAAAAAAAATGAACAATAGTTTTATTGTCAAGATAATTTTTATTGATAATTTGTGTCTGTTCCATATATACTTCTTATCAGGAAAGCACAAATATATATGTTAACATTTTCTGAAATTAAAGTTAATACAGTCAAGTGATTAGAAAATTTAAGCTTTATAAAAATATTATCCTCCTCAAAAGACTTTTGTTATCCTCCCAAGGAATGTTTTAATACATCTGTATATCTTTTTTAAAAATTATATAGAAGGCTTTATGTTGTCCTCTGTTTGACAGGGTCTTTTTAATGTTCTTTCACATATATCTTGGGCCCGTTTCCATGCCAGCATATGCAGATCTACTTCTTTTTCTTTTAATAGATCAATCACATGGCCAAACCATAGCTTACCAGTCCTTTATTGATGCATACATACATTGTTTCCAGTTTTGTTGTACTGTTGCAGTGAACATTTTGTTTCCATATTTTTCCATAGAAATTTCCGAGCGCTGGAATTACTAAAAGAGTTATGTGTATTTTGAATTGTGAAAGACTTTCAGATTTCTATCCAGAGTTTCAATCGGTTTCATTCTTGTCAACAGGAGAGTACAGCATTCTAATTTTTCCCCATACGTATCTCAGTATTAACCAACATTTTAAAAAAAATTGCCAACCCAGTTGGTGAACTAAATAATACTTTTTAAAAAGGAAAATACATGCATTTAAAAAAAGTAGTCTGAGGTATTTAAAATTTTTTGAAGAGCCTAGTATTTGTATCTTTACTTCTTTTTTATGTTTTACATATTAAGAGATGAAATTGGCCTGATCCCATGTCCTGAAGCTAAGTATAACCGGAGTCCCATAGTCCTGGTTGAAAACAAACTTGGTGTGGAGAGCTGGTGTGTCAAATTCCTTTTACCTTATGTCCACAACAAGCTCCTTTTATACAGAACGAGAAAGCAGTGGCTGAACAAAGATGGTAAGTGTGAACTCTGTCCTTCTTTGTTTGAAAAAAATCTCTTAGGGTGTTGCCATTCCTGGGTTCTACTTCTGGTTCTTTGATTTTTCTGCCTAGGTGGATGCTTAAGCGCTCTGTCAAATGAGAACCTTAGATGCATTTGTAGTTTTAAAAGTTTTTATCCATACTGAGTCTATGCAAGATACCTCATGTAGGATACTAGGCCACTTCCCTGCAGAGAAAAGTTTTGATTCATTTTAAATACTGGGGTCATTTGTAAGATTTTGGTAATCACTAGAGTGATTCTAGTTTCTCCAAGCTCAGATTCTCTGGTTTCTAACCCTTTAGTATTTTAGGAGCAGTTGAACTTTTTCATAGCAATCCAAGTGAGCAAATGTTGGTGCCATAGGGGTAGTTACACTGTGAACCAGCCTAGTGATTTGTGAAGACACCATTGCACTGTGAATCCAGTTGAGCTGTGGTCCTGTTTTGTACTATCCTCATATTGAAATGAACCAAAATTGCATTCTTTGATGCATCATTCAGTCTCTCCTCATCACATTTAATATTCTTCCTCAGTTTTTTCCCCATGTATGATATTAATTTTCCATATATACGAATTCTGTTTACCTTTTAGGTAAAAGTGAAATATGAGGTTTCACCTTTTCAAAAGGCGCTCATCCAAGATCATGTTCTCTGCTCTTTTTAAGACTCCCTCCCATTACCACATAACAGCAATACCTTCAAAAGTACTCATTGTGCCTCATGGCTAATTTTGAATGAGAACTTTGTTTCCTGGAGAATTTTAATTACCAATTTGGTAGCCATTACCAAGGACTTACTTGTACCAGAAGCTGTTCTAACTATTGTGGGGATATAAAGATGAATAATACACGTTTTCTTTCCTCAAAAAGCTAACGGTTGTGTGAGAAAGTTTCTTTGTGAAGAATGATGTTGCCAAAGGTTTAAGATACCAGTTTCCTTGCATCCCATAGAGCATTGTCCTTAGCATAGTGTCACAATAGATTGTCAACACGTTTTCCTGTTTCGATCAGGAAAACCCCATGGTGCACAGTGCCCTTTACCACCATTTTCATTTTTGGTTTTCCATGGTAAATTCTTACGTAGGAAGAATTGATTGCAGCAGCTTCAGTGGTTCCCAAAATGTGATATGTGCTTGTGTTCACATATATTTCATTTTGTCTTGTGTAATTACTGTTATGTTCTTTCCATCTAGAAGGTGAATTTTTACTAGGCAAGATTGGGTTTTATTTATCATAATGTCCATTCTCTCAGTCTTAAAGTCACAGTTTAATCTTTGCCACATAATCAATACTTGGAAAATTTGTGGAATAAAATGAATAGTAGTACAGAGAGTTACATTTCTTTTCTCTCATAGATATTAAAATTGTATCAGAAGCTACCAAATGTAAAAGAATGAAGAAGTTTCATAATTCTTATTCTAAATAATCTAATACAGGCTTACTGTGTTTATGCATATAATAACATATAGAGGTAGACAAAATAAAAAACAGTATTTGCTAATCTTACCTCTTATTTATTAAATATTAAACTCAGTAGTAATGAAATTATGGGGTCATAATTAATAGTGATCTCCTTTATTATGGTAATTGAGAATGGAATAATTGATATATTCACTGGAATACTTTTAAATGACCATAGAGAAGTATTTGTATGTGTTGTTCGTAGATTTTAAAAAGTTTACCTTATATTTAAACATTGAGAATGTCCCAATTATTGTTGACAGACATATAATTGAATATTAAAAACAGTCTGCAGTACTGACCTGGCCACATATTAACTGGTTGATTATGGGCAAATTGCTTTAACTGTCCAAATGTCAGTTTTCCAGTCTGTTAAGTGAAATAAGAATATCTTGGGCTATGATTGTGAGAATTTAACGAAATAATGTAAATGAAGTGTTTAATACTGTCTGTACATAACAATGCTAAATCAGTGTAATGGTTACTTTTGCTATTTTATGTACTTAGCATTTAATATGTGCTTGGTCAAGGTGATACATATGCCCTAGCTTTTGATCATCTTAATCCTAGACTCTCCCTTTTTGTTTTAGTTACATATGTTTAAGTAACTCTCATTTTTTCCTGTTAAGTCCAAGCTTATGAACCTATTTGATTATGTAGAAATTTTGTCAAGACCATAATAGATAGCTAATGCATTATAAATAGGCTGTTCATAAGATAAGAATTGAAAATAGTAAAAATGAAATATGCATTATAAAAATTGTAAATTAAACAGACTTGTTTACTTTCACCACATTTTAGAAATACAGTTATATAGGTGAGATTTACAGGAATATATACTAGTGTTACTCTTGGCAATATAGATAGATAGAAAGAATCTGTTTTGGAGAACAATTTATACATGTTTTGTAAGAGCCATTTTGGTGTTCATATTGTTTGACAGAGTAGTCTTACTCTTGGAACTATATCCTAAGAAAATTATTCATGACACAAAAAACATGTTTTAAAATATTTGTAGCAATATTATCCATAAAAGCAAGCAAAACAATGTAAGAAATGAAAAATGATAGTATATTAAACTAGAGGATTGTTATAACCATTAAAAATACATACCGGGTTTTAGCATTATAGGAGAATGCTTATAAAATATTATTGAATAAAAAAGGAATGAAATAATACATTTTTCATTGCTTTAGTGTAAAAATGTAGGTAAAGAAAGAATCTTTTCAGGGAAACATAATTAAATTGTATTAAGTTGGATTTATGAGTGACTTTTTCCCCCTTTTGAAAATTTTCACTTAATCAATCCTTAGGATATCTGTAGAATCAAACAAGTTGTGATATAGAAGTAAAATTTATTTGATAAATATTAAATTACTACCAAAAACTACGAAAAGAATGAAAAGATTAATCTCATTGTTCTTTATAGGCATATTGTGTTTTGATATTGTTTCATTGTCAACTTTTAAATTATAAATAGAAGAAATCTGGAGTATAATCTTCATATTGCTGATAGCCTTGAACAAGGTATATGTCATTAAAATTGCTTTTGAATGAAATAAATTTATATAGTGATATATATAATATATATATACATACACACATAAAATCACACACACACACACAACATACAGAGGAGCTTAAAAAGAAAGAGACCAGACTTTAAAAGTTAGTACTCTTTTTCTTAAATGACTTTTTTTTTAATTTTAGAATTGATAGATGTCACATGCACCCTGTTGCTTCTCAACCCAGACTTTACCACGGCTTGGAATGTGAGGTACGTCATTCTTCTCAGTGATAAACGTTTTCTAAATTTCTTAAGCTATATAAGCCCTTTCAGTTAGTTTTTGAAAAATGAATATAAACCATCCATGGCATCTACACCCGTTTCTTCTATCCATTTTTAGAAGTAGCTCCATGACAATTCTAACATACACTTTGCCCTGTATATTTAATGCCTGTACTCCATAAACTTCTTACCTAAATATTATTTGTCATGTTTAATTATAGATACCATTTGAATACATGTTTTTATTTTATATCATTTTTAGAGGGTTGGGAACAGTCAGCGTAATTGTTTGGGTTATAAAGATTTGATAGTATATTTGAGAATATGTTTGCAGTGCTTTGAAAATTACAACATTTTTGTCTCATTTTAATCACTAATACTGTGACTTTTGTGGGCAAATCACTTAAAGAGTCTAATAGTACTTCGTAAAGGGATGACATATTAACATCTTAAGTGCTTTTTTTTATTATTCTAACTCTAACCACAAAATAGTTAACAGGAGTATTAAAACTCAGACCAAGTTTATTTTTTCATTGACGCTTTTTCACTTAAAAATGTGATTTTTTTTCAGAGTTCATGATATCTCATAAGCCAATAAATTCTCTTAGAGGAAAGCAAGGTACAAATTATAGATAAATAAAAGTGAATTCCCTTTAAATACTGAATTCATTTCAAATTATTCTGTAGGAAGAATCATAGCTTAATGCTCTTTATTTTTAAGATGGTTTAAACAGTAATTTTCTGTGTATCATAAGCAAGGTTACATTCTGAGTTTGTGTTCTATAATATCTACTTAATCTTGTTCTTTTTGAATTAGAGTAGAAAGTAGGAAAAGTATATGATGAGACTTAGGCTTTGAATTTACCTTTAATTTTAAAATTGAGGTTTTCTTTACTGGAAAATTTTACAGTGGTTAGGGAATGGACTAAAATTAATTGAGTGTCTGCTGCATTCTAGGGCCTGCACTACAACTTTACTACATATATCTCATTTAATCTACACAATACTTGACATTTGTTTAATTATTCAGAAACATCTATTGATTACGATGTTCTAGGTTTTAGGCACTAGAAATAGAGCTATAATGAACACCAACAAAGATCTTGTGCTTTTGGAACTTTTATTTTGGTAGAGGAAGGCAAGCAATAAAGGCATTGATAAGTAAAATATATAATACATCAAGTGGCATAAGTCCTATAGAAAACAAAATGGGAAAGTATAAAGTGGGAAATACCAGAAAGATGGTGGGAATGATAGTATTGCAGTTTTAAATAGGGAACTTTTGAACATAGTATGCCATCAAGTCAGGGATCAGTTGCTGAATTCTGGGGTATGAGCATTCCAACTAGAGGAAACAGCAACTGAAAAACCTTTAAGTCATGCCGAAAGTGTTCCTTAGCGTGCTGGGATAGCAAGTAAGCCTGTGTAGGTGGAGTCACATGAATAAGGGAGAAGAGTAACAGGAAAGAGGAATAAGAGATGGGTCAGATCTCATAGGGCTTTGCAGATCTCTATAAGCTGCTGTAGAAATGAAAGTGGGTAAAATGAAGACTTTCTGTCTTTACTTAACTGGATACAGCTATCTGCTTGCTTCTCTCTCCAAAGCAGGCTACACACTCTTCATTAGCATTTTCACTGATCACCTTTACCATTGATATGCAAACATCAGCTACCAGCTTCTCTCTGCTTTCTTTCCCTCTTTCAGACCTAAAAAGAAAAACTTTAAAACAGTTTAAACTTTCCACTCGTGGGTTCTTACCACCATCCCCAGCCTTCTCAACCAAAATACCAACCCAATGTAAGACTATCAGTGCAGTGCAGACTAATTTATTTCTAACAAAGTGATTTCTAATTATCCTAATAATTACAAAAGAAACATGTAAGACTCAGAATACTTTAACATTGTCCAAAACTTTTCTCAGTATTGTCCAAAGTCCTTTCCCAGATTGCCCCCAAATCCTCAGTCTCTCAGTCCTGATCATCTCACCAATGTCCAGACAGAGTCCATCTCCAGACGCTTGAAGGCATGTTCCTTTGGCTGCTCCCTTGGCTTGCTCCTTGTCTTCCACGCTGCCTTCTCCTTGTCTCCTTCAGGTAGCAGGAACTTCATGGTGCAGGACCCAGCCAAGTTCACTTTCTTTTCAGGCCTGTCTTGCATGGCCTTTCGCAGACACAAGTTAAACTCAGCAAAACAAACTCCAACACGGAGTTCAAATCTGCAAACTCCTTAACTGCATTCAGCACACATGCTGCCAGCCTGGGCCAGCCGAGGGTTGCAGGCCCTCGGTGGCCACATGGCCAAGCTCATATGGCTCACATCTTTACAAGATGGCCAATTCCCATCTCCTCTCCATATTGGAATCCCAATCAAATCGAGAATCGAATCCTTCTCTTTGTTTGCACACCCTTTATATACCCTGATTTCCCCGCCTTCCAGGAAATCTGTTTCACCTTGACTATTTCACTTCTTTCTTCCCCCTGCATCCCCCTGAAGGGAAATTCCAGCTAAGGTCATTCTCCCATTTTAACATTACCTGTCCTTGAAATCTGCAATCTTAAACAGGAGACAATGGGGGCACACCCTATCAGAAACTTTCTATCAGAGATAGAAAGTCATTAAAGGTTTTTGAACTGAGGAGGAATAGTATCTTCCACTCTGATTCTTTAGTGAAAAGAAGACTGTAGAAGTGTGGAGAACGTTAGGAAGTTATGAGGCAGCCATGGCAACTTAGGTGAGAGATGCTAATAATGACTTGAAGTTGAGCTCAACAGTAGGAGTGGTGATAGTTATAAGTTTCAGTCACTTTGTAAACCGATTTTAAAGATATAAATGCATTGGATGTAAGAGAAAGAAGAGAGTCAAGCATGGGTCTGGCTTTTGGCTTGAGCAGCTGCAAGGATAGAATTCTTATTTACTAAAATGGGGATGTTTATGATAGGGTGTGCCCCCCCCCCCATTGTCTCCTGTTTAAGATTGCAGATTTCAAGGACAGGTAATGTTAAAATGGGGGAATGACCTTAGCTGGAATTTCCCTTCAGGGGAATGCAGGGGGAAGAAAGAAGTGAAATAGTCTAGGTGAAACAGATTTCCCGGAAGGCGGGAAATCAGGGTATATAAAGTGTGTGCAAACAAAGAGAAGGAGGGGATGCAGATTCGAATATGGAGACTGGATAGAGAGA
>PVHY01026691.1:0-17016 GCA_004024945.1 Uropsilus gracilis
ATTTTTTTGGAACTAGGTCTAGCTGCGGGCCCCAGGCGGGACTCGAACCATGATCCCTAGCCCCGGCCGCTTCATAGGCTGAAGCTTACAGGCACGAGCCACCGTGCCCAGCCCTAAATTCACATTTTAAGGGATAGTTTGGGGTCAACCTAAGACAACAGCTAGCCAGACACAGCCTGGAGAGACTGCTTTTGGCTCCCTGCCAGACAGGATCCTTGGTGGGAGTAGCTGAAAGCCTCAGCCCTGGGTCTCCAGTCTTCCAGGGAAGGTCGATTGCATCATGCCTAACCCACGGCTCCATCTAAATAGGTACTGAGCAATCACCCCCGTCCACAGAAAATGGCCACATCCAACCTAGCAATTGTCCTGGGCGCTGCTTCCTCCCGTGGGCCGATGGGGGTCAGGGCTCTGTCTCCACTTGCCTTGCTCTCTGAAGGGAGCTGAATCTGGCCTGAAAACCCTGGGTTTAGGTCCTAGCTCTGTCATTTATCAGCCCAGTGACCTGGAAAAGTCATGAATCTCTCTCAATCCCCAAAGGATCCAGTGCCCCGAACAGCAGCATGAGGCATTGGTGTGTCTGAACTCTAGGGTGCTGTCTGCAGGCAAGGAGTTGAGACTATTTCCATTAGTTTCTTTCTGTTCACTGTTCCACTCGGCTAAGTCCCTGTGGGGTGAGGGTGCAGGAAATGTGGGAGCCATGTCTGCCCCCAAGTGCAGCATGGTGCACAAGGTCTGTTAAACCCCACTGCCAGACGGTACTAAGGCAGCCATCTGACATCTGACTTATTCTAACAGTCACTTTGGAAGGGAGACCAAGGATTGGGCAGTTACCTTGGCTTTTTCTGGCAGCACTGAAATCAGGGTGTCTTACAAATTTCAGAGGAGGGAAAGGAGGCCTTGGGGACGCCGATTGCTTTCATTTTGCACACGCTACATCAGGCGACTCCCAGGGGGATTTGCTCTCATTTTCAGACCGTGCGCGCTGCTGCTGTGAGCCGCTCCGGGCCAGGTTCTCAGGGGCTGGGTTGTTATGGGAGCCAGGAAGTAAGACTGGATAGGATTCCTGCCACCACGCTGTCACATCAGAGCTTTTTTTTTTTAAAAAAAAAAAAGAACGCCCTGTGGCTCTGTGGGAGTTTTGCCTGCATTTTCCGGGTAATTGCCTCGCCCCCGCCCTCTGTGAGCTGGGCTGTGTGGCATGTGGCAGGCGCTGACAGCTGGGGGTGGTGGCGAATGTCTGCCTCCTTGCTAGCAATCAGTGGGGGGCGGGGGAGGGGGAGTTGCTGGGGACACGGGTGGGGGAGCCCCAACCTGAGTAGGAGTGGATGAGAATGAGTTAATGCCCTGGGGAAATGGGGGCCACAGGGGAACAAGCCATCCTGGAGGCACAGAGAAAAATCAAGAGCCACTGTCGGCAAGAAGACTTCCGTGAGTCATATAAGAAGCAAATACAGCCGAGAGAGGAGGCCAAGCCCAGAAGTTAAACTGGTGGGTCTACCTCCCAGTTACACTCTGTGTGGCTGTGAGAATCTGAGCAGATACTGCGGTCTCTCTGCCCTGAGCATCTGTCTGCCTCATGGTTTATTATCAAGATAAATAAATTAATACAAGGGAGGCATTTAGAGCAGCTAAAAGAAAAGTAAGTTTCCTCCCATGCACAGAACATTTCCAATAGCAACTGCACAGGATTTACCAACTGTCCAGACACCAACTGGACATCCAACCACTCTGATGACATTAACTGTCCAGATGCACTGCGCACCCCACAGGTTGAGGGTTCAGCCCCGTAGGACAGTCCCGCACAGCAGATGCCAGTCACCGGTCGCAGTCACAGGGCTATCATTCATACTTCTGACCAATTGTCTATAAACTAGGGGTCTCCACAACCACCTCCCTGGATTTGACAACGTGCTGTAATGGAAACATCAGGAGACATTTGCCAGTTTGTTATGTAATAAAGAGTAAAGACAGAGGACGTGCGTAGGTGCACAGGGTGAGGTGAGGGAGAAGGCGTGGAGCGGTAGTGCCCAATGAGCATGCCATGTTCCCAACGTCTGCACACATTCACCAGCCCAGGGAGTCTCCAAATCCCATAGTTGAAGGATTTTTATGGGGGTTTCACCATGCAAGTCTGGTCCATGAACTCCATCTCCAGTCTCTCCTCACCCCTGGAGGATGAGTGGTGGGGCTGAAAGTTCCAAGGTTTTATCAGCTTGGTCTTCTGGTAAGCTCACCACAGCAAATAAAAGAGGCTCGTCACACAGGAAATTCCAAGGGATTGAGGAGCTCTATGCATGGGGCTCCCACGACCCCTGCCATTCAGACTTCAAGGGTTTTAGGAGCCCTGTGTTAGGAATCAGAGTTAAAGGCCAAAGATTACAAGACCCTCTGAGCGCCCTCTCTCTCTCTCTCTCTCTCTCTCTCTCTCTCTCTCTCTCTCGGGAGATAAGGATTTTAGGAACTGCACCAGGAACAGATTCCCTATCCCACAGCAGCACAACACAGAAGCCCAACAAATACAGCTCTCATCCTATCAGAAGCACCCTGTGGTCTCCAATGAGGCCAATGAAGACTTGGCTGTAAAGTCTGAGTGAAACTTATATTCCTGTTACCCTCTTTAGGACCTGGTGAACCTCTACTTGCCCATAAAGATAGTACAAATGACACGCCGGTGTAAAGCCCCTTTCCTCGTGCTTCTCATTATCAAGTCAGGATCTGTGATGAAACCTCTCCCAGGGTCCTTTGCAGGGCAGTCAGGTTATGGGGGGGGGGGCCTAACACAATTGAGGAGTCTTTTTTACAAAGAATGTAAACTAATCAGAATTTACGGTGTTCATAAAACAAAATGATCTTGTGAGCAGAGTGAGGGCCTCATAGGGGGAGCAGCCCTGATGTTTAAGCTTCATGAGCTTCATGGTAGAGTCCTCCCTGGTGTCATGTCATCCACATAGGAGCCCCAGACAGCTGGTCAGCAGCGCCCCTGTATTTCATATCCAGATGTGGAAAGCAAGACTCCTAGACAAGAAGTCACTTCCCCACGACTGAGCGCTCAGCCTCTGTGCAACTTTGACCTTCTATGTTGTCTCTGATGGGTAGAGGTTGTCCGCTCCATTTCAAGGCTTACCTCATGGAGCACAGCACTGGACTCATGAATGGCCCATGGAGCCCTGCTGAAGATCAGCTCTTCCCAAGCTCTTCTGAAACTTTGCAAGCTCAAGTTTGCTTGCCTTTACATGACAAGGTCCCCTAGAAGGCACTCAGTACAGTTTCATGCCTATTAACTAGGAGAATGTGTTCTGAGAAGAGTGTCATCAGGTAATCTTGTAATTGTGTGAACATGGTAGAGTGCACTACCCAGATTAAATGGTAGAACCTACTACACACCTAGGCTTGCAGGGGAGCTTGTGGGACCTCATCACCCTTGCAGTCCACCATGATCAAAGCATTATTCAGTGACCCATGACTACAAATATATGTCGAATAAATGTACACACTCTACCTTCTCTACTCCTTCTACTCTCTACTTCTTCTACTCCATTCCCCTGGTCTCTAGCAGCTGATCTGCTTCATGTTCCTGTTCATGGATTCCCAGCTCTAGCTCAATGTTTTAAGGCAAGTTTCTAGGGAGCAGAGGGAGAGAAAGAAGGAAGAAACCTTCCTATAAGATCTAAATAGGGGTGCAGAGGAGGATAGTCAATTCACACATTCGACAACTGTTTATTGGATTCTGTTCTTAGCACTAAGAACCAGAAGTGAACAAAACACAAATATCCCTGCTCCCAAGGAGGTTGCATATTACTGAAGGGAAATAGATCATAACAAAATAAATGATAATATCAAAGCCTGACAGATGGTGATAAGTGCTAGGGAGTAAAATTAAGCAGGAAAGGAGGACTGGGTTTGCTGGGTGTGTGGGAGAACCTCACAGAGGTGGGTTCTGAGAAGTCCTGAAGAAGGTGAGGAAGTGATCCATGTAGCCAACTAGAGAAGACTCTGTAGGCAGAAGGGGCCACAGAGCAAAGAGCCTGAGGCAGATATGTGGCTGATGAGTAGGAGGAATAGCAAGAAGGCCTATTGTGGGGAAGGAGACACTAGTAGAGAGGGGATCCTCAAAGTGATAGGGTCAAATGAAATGGACTATGGGGTCACTGTGGAGAATTTGGACATTTCTCAGAGAAAGAGAATGGAGCCAAGCCATGGGAAAGGAGTGGATAGAGGACCTGATAGAACTTTCATTTGAAAAGGACCTCGCTATCTGCCAAGTTGAGGACTGTAAAAGACGAGACTAGAATCAGGGACAACAGTGAGAGACTATTTCAAGAACCCAGGTGGGAGATGGTTGCATCATGGAACCAGCTGGCAACCGTGGAGGGGTAGGGGTGACAAGTGGCCCATTTTCAGGTAATTTTGAAGACCAAGAAAATGGGAAATGGATATGAGAGAGCAAATAGAATAAAGATAACTGCAAGGTTTCTAGTGTAAAAAACTGAAATTTCCTAGGGGAGAAAAGCTTTTGGGGTAAGTTTAGGACAAGGGGTTGGGACGTGTTAAGTTTGAGTAAAGAAGGCAACTGAATACATGAGACTGGAGTCAGGCTGGAGAAATAAGGGAGTCACCCACATTTGGTTGGTATCAAGGCCATAAGACTGAGTGAGATCACATGGGGTCATAGACAGAGAAGGACGTCAAGTATGGGGTTGAGGCTAGCCAGCCTTAGGTCAGGGAGAGGGAACCAAGAAACAGGAAGCAGCCAGGTCAGAGGAAAACCAGGGAAGCATGGAGTTCTGGAAGCCAAGAGAAGGTGGTGGTCCCTACAGGTGGGTGTTCAGGCAGGTGAGCCAGGGAGATGAGAGCAGTGACCCTGGACTGACAAGGGGGCACTCTCTGGTGACCTTGATAGTGGGCAGGTCCTTGGAGTGATGGGGATGGAAAGGTGAGTGGACTGGGTCTAAGGGAGAAGCAGAGTGTAGACACAAGTGTAGACCACTGAGGAGTCTTGCTGTGACAGGGAACAAAGAAGAAGGCAAGAGCCAGTGATGGAACCGGGGTCACCATGGGCTTTACATCTTGGTGATAGTGATTCAGCAGTGAGGGGGATTTATGGTGCAGGAAAGGAACAAGAGGATCACAGGAGTAAGAGACTAGAGTTCATGGAGGAGTTGGAATCCAGGCCACAAGGGGTGTATTAGCCCTGGAATTATTCAACTGCAGTGGCTGAGTTTCAGCCAACAGAGGGAACAACACAGAGTAGAACTTCCTGGTATTTTGTGTGCCTTGGACCCATTGATTGTCTGGGGAAGATGCTGAAACTTCTCGGAATAATGTTCTCAAATTCATGGAATAAAGCCGTGAGATTACAAAGCAAGGCAGTCACAT
Organism: Uropsilus gracilis; assembly: GCA_004024945.1. Lineage (NCBI taxonomy): Eukaryota > Metazoa > Chordata > Mammalia > Eulipotyphla > Talpidae > Uropsilus > Uropsilus gracilis. The sequence continues at coordinate 5,377 of PVHY01026691.1, forward strand.
TGAAAGGTAAAAATATCAAAGAATGATGATCTAACAGTACGTACACTTTTTGTTAATGCATTAGAAAATAACCTAGCAATGCTTCAGGTAACTACCCTGCTTTCAAGATAGCGGTAATGAGTATCAACACTATTTCACAATAGCTGTGACCACAAAACGTGATATGAAACTGTGATTCCCGTGGCGGTGAGGTGTTGCCCGTGCACCTGTATTCATGGCCTGTTGTCGTGGAAGGAAGCTCCAGTTTTCAGGGAGACCACGGTGGAAATCACCATAGAAGTTTTTCCCATTTGGTTCAGAGAGGCCCTGGATTCTGATCAGCCTAGTTTAGAGCATCTTTTTTTGGGGATCACAGAACCATGTGTTAAGAGAACATACTGCGGCCAAGCATGGTGGTGCATGCCTGTAAGTGGCAGCCTAGGAAGCCATGGCCGGGCCTAGGGATTGTGGTTCGAGTCCTGCAGGGGGCACGTAGCGAGACCTAATCCAAAAAAATATAGCTGGGTGTGGTGGTGCGTGCCTGTAATCCCAGCTACCTGGGAAGCTGAGGCTGGGGATTGCTTGAGTCTGTGGTACCCCAGGCAACGTGAGCCTGCGGTTCCACAGGCAAAAATAGCGAGACCTAGTCTCAAAAAAAAAAAAAAGAGAGAGAGAGCGAGCGAGAGAGAGAACTTACCGCATCCCCAAAGACCCACAAGACAGAGCCACCCTCTGGGTACAGTGCAGTCAGACTGTTACGTGAAGAGAATGAAAATCCTGCCTACTTTACATGATCACTTTGGGGTCTTTTGATTATGGCAACTTACCCTTCACAGAGCGGTGGACAGTGACTAAACAATTTTTAATATGCAACTACAATGAGTCAGTTGACTGCCCCGTCCAATAGCAACCTGACACCCCGCGGGGAACTCTGGTCTCCCCAGTCTGGGAATTCAGCAGTGGGTCCTTCCCTTCCAGCATGCACCAGATAATGTCCAGACACGGGTCTCCTCACAGCCCACCCCGTCTGAGCCTCCGCAACGTCCACCTGTTTCCTGGGCTTAGCCTGGACAAGCTGTGCCCTGGCCTCACCCTCATCCTGACTGGCTGACAAAGAGCAGCTGCTGCTCCCGCCCTCCGCTCCCACTCCCTCCCTCACAGGCCAGACACACCCAGGCAGACCTGGGGCAGAGCCCTGACTACAGTTAACAGGAATGTTAGTGGAGGGCCCTGGTTGCTGGCAGGAGCTCAGGACTCGGAGAGGCTCTGAACTCCAGTCCATCAACAGAGCAACCAGCAGCCGCAGAAATGCCCTTAAAAAGGGAAAGGAGAGAGATACCGCCAAGGGAGCTGAGGTCTGTGCCAGGAGCTTGGAAATCTCAAGAGGTAGGCAGGGGACTGACGTCAGCAACCCAGATGACAAGAGCGAGATTGACTGAGCACCTACTAACTGCCAAGACTATGCTGGTGCTTTCCACATGCAACTGTTGCAGCCCTCACAACAGACACCTCCCCTCCCATTAGATTTTACCATCTTGACTTTACAGCATGGCAGACTGAGGCTCGGACAGGTAGCACCACCTGTCTAAGGCCACACGTCAGCGTGTGATATAAATTAATACCTTCCCTAATAACAAGGGCTGGAGTTAAGCCTAAAATACCTCCTTCTGTCCTGGGAAAAGCAGTTCCAACCCTCATTTTAGAAATTCCTGCTACTCTCAGTACATGTGTGGCTTTCACAGAAAGAGGCAAGGCTGGAATCTCAGGGGGTAGGGACACCCCATGGTTGTCATGTTGAGCTGGAGGATGGTGATAGAGCCAGAGCTGATGACCTCGGCCAGGCTATCACCGGGGCAGGCTGTCTGTCCATTCTTGCCCTTAGCTCAGGGCCACAGGGTTTTGTGTACCTGGGTGTTGCTCCCCACATTCAGTACACAAGGTATGGGACAGGCTGGTCAGGACTCCATCCTAGCAGGAAACCAGAGAGTAGACAGGGGAGTTCCTAGGGCCTGAGGAAGGGAATGGGGTGATCCCATTTCTTGTGAGGCCCCGACTTCTGGGGAAGCATAGAGTTAGAGAGGGCAGCCCTGAGCTGTGAAGAAAGCAAACTTCATGTGGTCAGACAGACACAACTCAGCCTCCAGAGCAAGGCTTGCTGCAGTCAGATAGGGCATCACCCTGGTTCTAGGACAGGGCACACAGAGGGGCCCACTCTGGCTTTGTGCCTGCTCCCCAGGACTCGTGCTTTGTGACCAAGGAGGCTCTACTTTGCTCTTGATTTCAAGGAGGGAAGCCCCTGCTTTGTGAGTCCCAGAGAGAGTCTGAGCTGGGCTTTCCCCCTTTCTTTAGTTTCCCTCTTCCCCAGCCCTCGCCCCCTTCCCCCCACCAAGCCTGCCCTGTACCTGCTGTTGATCTCTCAATGAGTCATAGCTCTGCTTTCCATGGCTCCCCTTTGCTGCTCTCTGGGTCTGCCCCCAGCCTGTCCCGACCAACGACTCTCCCTAAGCCACAGTCCTAAAGTGGATCTGCAGAACCGCGAAGACTGAACTGTGAAGAAGAACAGCAGAGGGGTGAGGGCAGAGGCCCAGCCTCTCTCAGTCCATAGCGCCCTTCAGTGATGCACAGTTTGGGAATACCAGCATCAAGGTCATTGAAGAGACAGACAAGAAAACACACAATTCATCTGCTTTTTGGTCATAGGAAGCAGAGTGCAAGGGGGAATATATGGGAGAATAAGGCACCACCTCTGGGCAATCAAGGTAGGCTTCCTGAAGGAGGGGGCATCCAAGTCAAGTCCTAGAACTCAACCGGGCAAACATGGGAAGTACTTTGGGATGAAACACAGAAGGAGACAAGAAAGTTGTTAGAAGGAGCCTGCCTTTGCTTTAAAAACCTGCAAGGAATCCAGCAAGCAGGGTAGTCAGTGATAAAGGTGGACAGATAAGCAGGAGCCAGGTCAGTACAGAAACACTGAAGGAAGGAAGAAACAGGATCAAGTTAATATGTGAGCACTGACATTTGGTTACAGTGTGAAGAATGGATGAGAGGGGAGACTGGGGCCCAGAGAGAGGGTCAGTTAGGAGGCTGCTGCCGGAGTCATGACGCTTGGTGAGGGAGGCAGAAGCCAAGCTGAGGGCAATGAGAGAACAGACCGAGGGCTGTAGATGAGAATGGGCGATCGAGAGGACGTGGGGTGACAGACAAAGGATGAAAGAAAATTACTCTGCTTTGGGTTTCTGGGCAAATGGATGGTAGATTGGGTCTCAGGGTCCAGGAGGAGACAGGCTTGGGCTGTAGGGAAATGATGGACCTTTAGGGATTTGAACTTAAGGAATCTGTGGGGCCTCCAAGTGGAGACAGCCCAGGGGGCAGCTATACACAAGAGTTCAGCAGACTGTCTGGATAAAGGACCACAGTTCAGAGGTGCGGCAGACCTCCAGGTTGGGGTGCAAGAAAAAAGGAAGTCCTGGGAGGAAAGAGCAGGAGAAGGAACTATGTTTCATTTCCAGCTCAGAGGAGTCAAAGCAAAAAAAAAATGTGGGAAACTAAAACAGTTTCCATGCAGCTGGCACAGACTGGAGCTCAAGGATAAGGGGGAACAACTGGGGGTTTTTCAGCAGGACTGAGGGTTTTTCAGCAGGGCTTGTGTGAGGAGTGAATTGGCAGAGGAGGAGGATCCATGCTAGGCAGGAGTTACCGGGGCATCAGGAAGACAGAGACTGGAAGGACGTGGTGAAGGAGCACTGGACCAGGAGTCCTGTAGTGAGGTTGGGCCAGGACCTTGAATTCTCTGGGTCTCGGTGACCCCATCCATAGCACAGAGGTTTTGACACCTGGCTTCCTGGGGTGAAGATCAGGAGGGATGGGACAACGCTGTTGTCTCAGGGGCTGTGCCTGGGTGGGATAAATATCCTGACTGCCATTCAGAGAAATCCTGGGAGTGAGGCATGGAAGAGGATTCAGATTTCTAAACCTAAGCCTCCTGTCCATTGGTCGCATGTCCCTTTATTGTCAAGGCTTGATGAAAGACCTCAACCAGGCTAGCAACGAGACAAGAGCAAGGATCAGTCTGAATGCCTTTGGTTGTAAATGCTGAAAATCCAGCCCTATCAGGTTAAGCACATACACAAGGAAAGACGATCAAGCACATCTCATTTCCCTCCTCTACTCGCTTCAGCTCACTCTGGACCTAGAATCTTGTAAGATGTGGTCAAGGCCTGGAGTGGCATTTTCTGGCTCTGATAGGCCTTCCTTCCATCCTCAAACAGCTCCCCTGTGGGGTGGTAAGTGGGTCATGCCAGCTCTGGCTCTACACCCTCCCAGGTTGGAATCCAGGAGGAAAACCTCGGCTCCGTTCTCATTGTGTCTCTTTGCCATGGATGGAGGCCTTTCTCCCCTCTGAACATATCTTGCAGCCAGGAAACAAAGCACGGGGCCGGGGGGGGGGGGGGGGGGGGGTGAGATCCCACAAAGCAAAATCATCATGAGGCTGCCAGGAAAAGGGCAATGGCCTCCAAGAAGCAGAGCAGCAGGGAGGCCCTGCTCCTGCTTCTCATTAACCCCCTTGGTGGTGTTTTCAAGGCCAGAGGCAAAGTGGGAGACGTGGCTTCATGTGCCCTCCCCAACCACATGCAGGCTCCCAGTTGCAGGCCTGTCCCGCTTCTGACTGTTCACTGAGGGGCTGTGTGTGAGCACCATGGGCAGCACTGTACAGAAGCTGCCATGTGGGAACTGGCTTTGATCCTAACACAGTTCCTGTGTTCCATGCGCTCTGGAGACACTAGGTCCCCTTGCAAGTGCAAGGGCTGATGGGCCCCAAGGAACCAGCGGCTGGGCGGTTCCGGGCTGCAGTTCTACACAGACCAGCTCTGCCATCTCTTGCTATGGACTCATCACTAAACTCGGAGCCTCCATTGTCTCAGCTATAAAATGGGGCGAGCAGTACCTCTCAAAGTTCTGTGTTAATCTGGGATGGGTCCTGAGAGCAGAATGGATTAAAAGTCACCTAGGTGGCTCTAATGCACAACTCAAACTGAGAACCATGGCAGACTTGACCAACCACTGAAGGGAAAAGGAGAAGAATACCTAGGTTCACTGGGTCCCCTCCCAGCGCTACCCACTGCCCCACAAATGTAGCCCTCTGTCTACACCGCAGGTGACAACTATTTAGGCAAGATCAAGGGACTTGCTCAAGCTGTCGCCACCAAGGGTGAGGCTGTGATGGGACTTTGACATCAGGAGTACACTTTCCCCACCTGAAACACTAAGCCCACCCACATGGGATGGACTCCAACTGAGAGCCCCTGGGTCCTGTTTTAAAAGGCCATACTCCCTGCCAGGACCCCCTTGGTCTCCCAGGTCATGTGTGGAAGGCACAAGGAGACCAGGGAGAATCTGTGCTGCTCTGGACAAAGCTGTCATCTGTATCTGCATGGCTGAGCGTCTACAGAACCTTCCACACCTTATGCCAGTTAGTCCTCACACCTACGCAGGAGGTGGACTCAGCAGGAATGATTTACAGTGGGTGGATCCAGAGCTCTGAGAAGCTAAGTGATTGGCCCAAGGCCACAGAGTTAAGTAACTGGCCCCAGAGAGACTGGAATCCAGCTCTCCTCTGTCTAAAACCAGTGCTTCTTTGCTGCCTTATTCAGGAATCAAGGTTTGGACCATCTGGCATAACTAAAGGAAACCACAGCTGTGACAGACCAGGCCACCCAGCTCAGCATGGCCACGGTCCCAGCTGCCCCTTGCTGGTGCAGAACATTTAGGAAAACGCTAACAGGGAAGTGCTTATGAAAGTGTTGGTCCTTAAGATTATTAAGCTGCACAAAAGGCGTGTGCACAAAAGCAGTGTGCCTGCTGGGCTGAACCAAAAATCAGCAAGTTAGTAGGGAATAAAGTTATTTTTGAAATCAAGATGGAACTGGTCGGAGACCTGTCTAGGGATCTTAGCTGTGAAGCAACCCTCTCAAGCCATTGTCACCAGGCCACCCAGGGCAGGGCGGGAGCAGCAAGAGCTTGGGGCCACCTGCCTGGCAGAGCATGTGCTCTCCGACCTCTGGCATGGCCTGTGGCCTCAGCCAGGTGAGTCTGTCCTGTTGGAAGGGTGTGGCTGGAAAGCAGCTGGGGCTCTGCTGGGCGGGTTGGGTATTGGGCAACACATGACTTAAGGATAATTGCTGCCCGCCACAGGTCCTGGGGGACTTTGACTCACCTGTCTTGCCCAAATGAGATTGTTAAGAGGCCTGAGAAAGAGGAAAAGTGGAGAGCAGAATTAGAGAAGCAAGAGGTAGATTCCCAGGATATCAGAGGCATCTCCCAAGGCCTCTCCTCCCGGGGGCAGTGCAGGGAGATGCTACGGGCCCCCATCTGCCCTCAGCTGACCCAGCCAGAGCTGGAGGCAAAACTCCAAGGGCACCTGAGCCCTCCCGCCACTTCCCAGTCCAAGTCCTAGTAGTTTAGATGCCTCGTGAGGGCAGTAGGGGCAAGGCTAGGTAAACCAAGGCCCCGGTCACCTCGCTGAAGACTTGCCCACTCCTGTAGGGCTCTAGAACCTCACACAACCCTGAGAGCCACCTCTGCACTGCTTTTCTCTGGTCTAGGCTTATTGAGGATTTGTCTTTTTTTTTTTTTTTTTTTTTTTTAAGCTTCACATTTTCCCAGTTTAAGAGTGAGAATGACCCTGGAAGGAATTGGATTCAGCCATTGAGTCATTTTAATAAACACTAACTTTGGGATCTGAGCTTGCTCAGGCTCAAGGGTACAAACCAGAGAAAGGCTTCATCCCCACACCAAGGGAGATCAGGGTCTCTCCCTTTCCCTGCCCTCTTTTCTTCTTTTTCTCCTTGTGTGCCCCACCCTATTCCCACCACCAGGAGTTGGCATTACTGTCTGCCCTGAGGCATCGGCACATGCTGTTCCAGCCGCTCAGATCTCTTCCTCACCCCCAACCCCATCTCCAAAGACACTCAGTCTTCAAAATTGAGCATCAGTTGAGCACCACAAGTAATTCATGCTTTTGGGGGACCTATAAATGCCAGGCACTATGTCAAACATTACCTATCCATGACTTACTCAGTATTCACAGCAGGCCTATTAGCACCCCAATTAAGGATGAGGTGATTGAAACTGGCACAGCTAGTCACAGATAACTGTAAGTGGCCGGGCTGGGTTCAAAACCAGAGCTGCTTAAGTCCATGCTTGTGTCATTAGCAAGCAGCCGATAACGTCACACAGGAAGTAAATGATGTACTGCACCCCAAGATGCAACGAGTTCAAGCATTCAAGCTCAGAGGTGTCTCCTCTGCCCTTCACACATGTGGTGGGGGGTCCATGGCTCGTGCCAGTGTGGCTGCTACTCATGACCCATGACCGCTGCTGCCGTGGGAACTTCTGCAGGGTTCCTGCTGTTTGATCCTGGATTTCTCAGATGTAGTGGAATGCCCCGTATACAGAATGGAGGTTGACAAATATTGGACTAATGTTGAACGAGGGAGACAACGATTACAAGCATAGCTAGAATAAGTGTGATTATATTATTCCAAAGTTATTTACTCCCATTGGGAAAACATGAATACACAGGTAATTGCTTACAAACTGTACCCTGAGTTCAGGTACAAAGGTACTGAATTCAGGTAAAAAGCCATAGAGGAAGATTTCAGGAGGGAACATCTTGAGCGGAGAATGGAGATCAGGAAACACTTGCAATGATGGAGAATTTAGACCATATGACTGGAGTGTCGTGTACTTGTCAGAGAGTGGTTAGAAGAGGTGACCTCTCCAGATGAACCACATATGTGTGTTCACACAGTCTGGACTTCCCCCTTAGACCCAGGGAGAAAGGGAGAGCAGGCTTGTGAGCATGTGGTGATGCTATGGAGATGTAAATGATGTGAGGTAGGCAGGGGGAGAACACCAGAGCTAGTACAAGTACAGGGGGCAAGTGATGTCACCGATTATGGGCAACATCTGGAACTGAGTAGAAGGCCATCATCCAAGGGGCTGGTGGCAGGAGGTGGCAGAGTGGAGGCCCACAGGGGTGAAGGAAGAAAGCTAAAGGCAACGGCAAGGAGTGGCATGGAGATGGCAAAGCAGGAAGTGAGCAGAAACAATTCTGGAGCTGGGAGGGACTCCTGCCAGCTCTTCCTGCCATTCAGAGGGAGCTCACAGGGATCCCAGGTCCAACTGAGCTGGAGAGAAGTGCTGTGAACAGTTGGGGGCTGTCTCCCTTCCCAGTTGAAGCAAGGGTCAGGAAGGATAGAGAACAGAGGTGGAGGGATAGGAAGGAGAAGATAGCCCAGACACAATTCTCACATTTTTATATTAAGTTTTAATAGAAAATGCAAGAATGTATTTCCTATTAAAACCTTCCAATGAACAGTTAAAAAAAAGTATTGTTCCTACCCATGTCCTTTCATCCCCTGATAGTTAACATTTATTATTGACTTTTCGTGTTTTCTCAGTTAGACAAAATAAACAGAAAAACAAAAAACAAACTAAATATTATTATGTCTCATTTTTTCTCAATTCTATAAACACTGTTTTACACTTTGCTTTTCCTTCTACTACATCTTAGAATCTTTATAATAGGCTGGGCACAGTGGCGCGTGCCTTTAATCACAGACTACGAAGCAAGGCCGAGACTGGGAATCGCTTGATCCACAGGTTTGAGACCCGCCCAGGGCAACATAGTGAGACCTAGTCTCAAAAAATAGCTGGTGTGGTGGCGCACGCCTGTAATCCCAGCTACCTGAGAAACTGAGGCTGGGGATTGCTTGAGTCCGTGGTACCCCGGGCAACGTGAGCCTGCGGTTCCCCAGGAAAAATAGCAAGACCTAGTCTCAAAAAAAAAAAAAAAGGATTTTTATAATACCTGGAAAACAACATTGTCTCTTTTGACATTTATATGTCAAATGTTTTTAACCAATCCCCTATCAATAGGCACGTCAGGTTTTCCCAATATATTTCCATTAGAGATACCACCTCAAAGAATAACTTTTACTACCTGCAACCATCAAGAACTTCTGATTGAATATATGTACTTTCACCACCTGCATGTGTGCAAGTGCATTTGTAGGATACAGTCCATGGGGCTGTCAGAGGACATGTATTTTAGAAATTTACATAAACTTGCCAACTGCCCTCCTTAGGGGTTGCCCAACCTCCAGCAGTAAGGAGTGTGCCTGTGGCCGGGACTCACGACGAGAGTACCATGTCACACTTTGGGAGTTTGGCCAGTCTAATGGGTAAAAATTGGTATTTCGTAGTTTTCAATTGCATTTCTCAAATCATGAATGTAGTTAAGAATTTTTTTCTTATATGTATGAGCCATTTCTATTTCCTTTCTGTGAACTTCGCTCATATCTTTTAATTTTCATTTAGGTGTTGAGTTGTATCCTTTTAAATCAATTTCTGGAAGTTTTTCATACGAATGGCCAATAAGATAGAGACATAGAAGTAAATACATGTGACAACTCACTCGCTACTATTATATTACAATACATATTGTAGTTAAAGACATTACACAATGCATTCCACACATTAGCCCTCATTAACAATTGCTGTCCAAAACTGAAATGAGTGTGATCCATAAATGTAGAATCTCTATCAAGTCCACACAGGCCCATGTCTCTGTGATGCACTGCCCTACAGATTATTTACACAAAATTTTCTCATTTTCAGTGAAAAAAAAAAACCTATATATTTCATACACCCCATTGCAACCATCAAGAACTTCTGATTCCAGCCTTGATAAAGTAACAGGGCCGAATTTATCCTCCTGCCCTAACTAAAAATCGGACGGGGGGGTGGGGTGAGGGGGAGATGAAACAATGATATTAAGACTTTGGACAACTGCCAGCGCACAAAAAATAAACAAAATGAGGTTATGATTTTTCCCAACTTAAGACCAGAAGAGAATTTTCAGGATATAAAACAAGGAGAAAGTGTCCTAGGGAGTCTTCCTGAGATGAGAAAACAGAACGCAGATTTTGGAGAGGCCAACGTGGCTGGAATTCAGAAAGAAGAGAGTTACACAGAGAGAAAGTTCCTCTCAGAACTTTAGCAAAGTTCTGATCAATGCATACAGAAACTGCCCTAGGTCTGCCCTAGATCCACTAAAAAGGATCAGTTGGAATCATCCAGAGCTCATGCAAGGCTATGTTTCCTCAGCAGAAACATGTGGAAACTCTACACAATTATGTAGAGTGTAGAGTTCTCTGAAGGGTTTTCCTCAGCAGTGGGCAAAGTTAGCCCTGGACTTAAGACTATTCTACACCCACTAACAAAAGTATAAAATCAAGCTTCAAGAGGATCATTGTTTTCTAGTAAGTTAACTGCGTTCTAGAACAATCGAAAATATTTAAAGGAATGCAAAAGGAGTGCTACCATCCAACACTATAAAATTCACAATGTCTAGCATCTAAAAGAAAAATACTAGGCATGCAAAGAAGCAAAAATATGCAGGGAGGAGGGGGAGGTGGAGCAACAGCCCCAGAAATCACACGGGTGAATTAGAAGGCAGAGCATTAAAACATCAATGATCCATCTATGGTGTGGTTTCTTTCTTTCTTTTTTTTTTTTTTTTATCAAGACTGAATTTTTTTATTTGATTGTAGTCAAATTTATCAATCTGCTATTTATGGTTTCTGGGTTTTGGCATCACCATTAGAAAGACTTCCCTACCCACAAGGTGATACTTTAGGGAGAACTTGATGCTTGATGACTGGTGCAGGGTGAGAGGGAAGGAACCTGGCTAGCTGGGCTTTCTGTAGGGCTGTGAGGATGTTTATCCCTGTCACTGAGGCAGGGAGCCTGGAGTGTGAAGTCACAGTAGCGGGCTGCATGGGGACAGTTGAGTGTCAAGGCAGAACCTTCAGCTGGAAGCTCAGCAGACATTTGAGACAGGGGTGTGAAACTAAACGAAAGAGGATGATATGCATTTGGGAGTCACTAAAGCCTTTGATGCAGGTATGGCACTTAGATACATCGAGAGAAAGTTAAGGTAAGAAGGATAATCGAACCAGGATGAAAATATAGAAACATAAACCTTTTTGAAATGGGAAGGAGGAAGAAGGAGATCAAGGGGACAGGGACAGGAAACTGGACCTGAGCAGGAGGTGTAAAGCCACAAAGGCAGAGAGTCAAGAGTAGAGCATTGGAAGGGAAGGGAAGAGAGTGCAGGGAGATGAGGACCAGATGGAAAAAAGGAAGAAAGAAGCAGAAGATTGCTACAGGTTATCTAGGGTGGTTCCAAGAACAGGATGAAGGGAACAGAGGGGAAAATTATGTATTAAGTTTGTGTATCAGGCTCTGAGCTAGATGTTCTGTAAAATGTCTCCATGAAAAGTATATGATTGGCCGGGCATGGTGGCTCATACCTGTAAGCTTCAGCCTATGAAGAGGCTGGGGCTAGGGATCGCGATTCAAGTCCTGCCTGGGGCCCATAGCGAGACCTAGTTCCAAAAAAAAATAGCTGGGCGTGGTGGCGCGCGCCTGTAATCCCAGCTACCTGGGAAGCTGAGGCTGGGGATTGCTTGAGTCTGTGGTACCCCGGCAACAAGAGCCTGCAGTTCCACAGGCAAAAATAGCGAGACCTAGTATCCAAAAAACAAACAAACAAAAGTATATAATTTATAAAATTTATTTTAAAAAATAGTCATC